>JAIUZE010004839.1:0-57332 GCA_022085475.1 Heliosperma pusillum | reverse complement strand
ACCATCACCATCACCATTTTCATCATCATCACAATTACTATTATTACTACTACAACTCTCATCTCTAGCAAACTTCCCCTCCATCATCAACTCCTCACCTCCGCCACCGGTTTTTCCCCCAACTTTCCCAATCTCAAAGAAACTCCCTTGTAACGGCGTCAATTTAAACGGTCGGAAATAAAACGCCGTTTTACAATGAGGACAAATATTAAGCGCCTGGTAAACTCCGACGTCGTTTGGCGTAATCGATAACGGACGATTTGAGAATAAGACGTTCATGTGTTTAGAACATCGAGGACAGTTTACCGTTGCTTTGATTTGATCGTAATTGTCGGAACTTCCTTCCCATTTCCGTCGAAACCCTAACCCTAACCCTAATTTGAAAAATGGCGGGAATTGGGGGTGAATTGAGGAGATTGGTTTGGGGATGACGGAGGACGAGAAATTGCGGGAGATTGAAGAGAGGATAAGGAATTGTTTGAGGTGGTGAGTTCGCCGGAGAAGTACGGACATGGCGGATTATTTGGGGGTTTAGGGTTTTCAGTTCACAGTTTTTAACTCAGATCAGTCTACTAGTAGCTTGACGAAATGAAAACGGTATAATGGATTAATGGCTATCATACTTTCATCTAGAGCTTGTGTACGGTTTAATCGGGTCGGATATATATCGAGCTAGTTCGAACCAGAGCATATTGGATTTACAAAAATGATTTAGGCAAGATTTAGCCAGCTCGAATATAGTTATTGTTCAACAATAAGCTTTCAGATTGAGTTAATTAAGGTTTTGGATTCAAGTTCAGGTCTTCATATCGAGTGATTGGTCAGATATAATGTCGGGTTATCGACTCTGGTTATTCGGTTAGCGATGTCTTGTTTCATCAAATGTTCCAAACCAAACCAAACCAAATAGCGTGAGTAGATATAACCTCATAATCATAACAGACTTATAATCATAACAAACTTGGTTAACGGTTACGTACCTCATCAAAGAAAAAGTTGGAGAGTTAAGGTAGAGATTTAAGCTGGTTTGACTTAATTGAGAGACTTGGTTAACGTAAACTCACGTAAAAATTGATCGTTAACTTGATCAGATGCTCTCATTCGGGTGTCAGGGCGGGCTCCCATCCGGGCTAAACACTTTGAGAAATATATTTGGTTGTATATCGAAGTCACTTGGCGACTACCAAAAGATATATGTCAATCATGTATCACTAATTAATTGTACCTTGCCAACACACAAATCAATCAAGGTATTATCTCGGTTTCCAGATTTGGTTACAGCGTTAGAATTATGAGTTGGTTGGGAGGCATTTTGAATACTACCATTTTGCAAACCTTGACATTACGAATTTACTATAAAACAATGAACCCCACATTTTCCAAGTGAATTATGGCAAGTTTAACCGTTGTAGCGCAAGAGTAGCATAAATTCAGACAGTTTCGAAGTTAAATCTACTACATGTATCTACGAATCACAATTTTGAGTATATTATAAAGTAGAAAATTCCCACAAGCATGTGAAATTTTGGATAGATCCCGACTCCTTGAAACCAAACTACTAGTTGGCAAATGTGTCACCGTGAGACTTTCGTATTCCTGAGAGATGTTAAACAAAAGCAAGATCAACACATATTCCTTCTTGAACTACATGATACTTTGACAACCATAAATAATATTATCGCCGACTATGTAAAAGATAAAGGTTGAATATATTTGTTGCATTGATAAAACGTAGTACAACAATTGTGTTTGTAAATACACACATACAAGTATACAATAGACAGATAAGTAAAAAATCGTGTCCCCGTATAAGCACTATATCCAATAATATCCTTAATACATATGCCACGTCTATTGAATTTCATGGTTAAGGATGTATAATTTTTGGATAAGCAAGGTTATGAGCAGTTGTTCTTCTCTCTTGAGAGTTGAGACGACATGTCTATTTTAAAATTAAAAAATCAAATAGAACCCCACTTAGATAGATGCGACAAGCCTTCTTTTGCAAGTACATGCATTTTGTTTTGTCTCATCTATATTTGACTTGTTTAAGTTTTAGACGGATATGCTCGTCTTAAACAAAAATCTAGGGCTTTTGCCTCTCAATATAAACATCAGGGACTTGTTCCCACGTAAGGTAAACTAGATATTTTTCTCAAAGGTCAGAAGACAACCACTCTACCTGTTTTTTCTCAGGCTCATCCAACTTTCTCTTAAAATTGCGAACTCTGTGCGAGAAATGATTCATTGCTTTCTACATAACAAAACGTACCAAAGGGAAACGAACAAACATTACTCGTAATATTCACGACGATACATAATTACATAAATCACATTATACATAGTCATTGCCAAAAGGTGATTAACGATTTAGCACTCAGAGTATATAGACAATTATGTTTAAAAGCAATGGATGAGCCAACCTCAAAGGGTTCATCGACATTCTCCAAATTTTCATTCGAAACCACATCGACCTGTTTTCCGTCAAACACCGTCATTTCATCCTCCTAATAGAATCGAGCCAAACAAATGATTTAGACAACCAATAAATGTGGATTCAACGGCTAGAGGTAAAGGAATAGCACAGAACAAAAAAATATCGAAACGTGGATGCATGTCATGTATTATAAACAACATTTATAGTCCTAACTCCTAAGTCCTAACTCACGACGACACAAGCGAGCATGTACGGGCAATAATTAATTGTCGATTTATATAGTAACTGGCACAAAACTAGTTGTACATAATATGCTAATAGTGGTTATTATGTTGTATCCACAATATTTTAGGCCATGAGGACATTTATGGCCTTCCCCATCCCCTCTTTGGCATGACCCTCTAATTAAATTCAACCATCCAAGCTCAATTTCCTCAAGAACATCTCAATTAGGGATTGGCAAGAAGAAGAAGAAGAGTAAGAGAAGAAAGAGAGTGAGAGCGGCGTCGAAAGTCGAAAGTTGAAAACAAGGCATTCATGGGGCCTTAGCGGCTCTAATGCCCAAGATTGATTATTGATGGTGAAGAGTTAAGAACGATTAACACCTAAGAGGGGGAGGGGGTGAATTAGGTGTACTTTTAAAAATTTCTACTTAACTTGGTTATTTGATAACACAAGCAAGAACAATTAAGTACGAGACTTGAGAAACTTAATTAAATTTAAGTTCACAAGAAGTAACCGTAGGTCTGAGTCACAGTATGAAGGACTGTGACACAGACAAAGCAGCGAGATATGCAATACGTCACAGTATGGAAGACTGTGGCGCAGGCAAAATAACGAGATGAGTAGTAAGTAAATAATAAGCAACGGAATGTAAAAGTAAATAAACAAACAAGACGATATTTTTAAATTGGTTCAGCTTCTACTCCGAAGCCTACGTCCAACGTTATTTTATTGCTTGTTTAGAAATTTACTCAAACTTACTAAACCCCTTACAATGAAAATAACTCCCCAACCAACCCTGGTTGCACTCAAACTTAAAGCTACTCCGCTTCAAGAGTTTATGTGTTCTATCTCACAGGTTTACAGAGTCTTTAATCTCAATCGTTCACTTAATGAACATGGAGATCACAATTAAGACCTAAACACGAGATCATGGAACAAACTTAGATGTCACAGTGCAGCGAATTGATACACGGAGAATTACAGCTCTTTTGAAAAACGATTTGAAGACTTTAAAACTTAAAAACAATTTTGCAAACACTTGAAAACAAAGCTTTAAACTCAGAAATAATTTGCAAAAGTTTCTCAATAAATGCTCTTAAAAGTCTTAACAATAAATGAGAAATAAGGAGGTTATTTATAGAAGAAAAAGTGTGTGAAAGATTATGATCATATTTCAAAAGAAATAATCAGATTTGTATGCTTAAGAAATCTTTCCATTTGCAAAGCAAATAATATCTTCCATAAAGTTTTATGGGAGATAAATCTTTCTATAAAAAATTTGGTAAATATTATCTTCCATAAATCTTTAGGAAATAAAAAATTATCTTCCATAAATCTTGGGAAATAATATTTCAATAAGATTAGCTTTAACATCCAAATACACTTCTCTTGTTTTTCTAATTTAGAGTAAGTCAATCTTTTGAAAATAAGAATTATTTATAAAGATCAACACGTTTCATATTTTCGAAAATTCTCCTTTGTTGTATCAGAAACCACAGTGACTTGCACTGTTGCATGGTTTTGCAGTCACTTGACAAACTAAGAATGTTACACTACCTCGTTTACAACATTTGACTTAGGCTAAGGCTTTCTTCATCTTTGATCATCCTTGCTTGCACCATCCTTGAGAAATAATTGAGAGCTTCAAATGCTATAAACATAACTAAGAAGCAAACCATTAAATGACAATGAAACTTGGCATCATCAACCAAGTGTGGTTCTAACAGATGGTCCTTCTTCTCTATAATGAGGACATTGTGGAAATTAAGTGTGGGAGAGTAGTGAAAGTTGTAACTCATGTACATATTGTTTTAGTCGTCCCTTTGTTTAATGTTTTGGAAAAAAAAACCAAAAATCCAGTTAGGTGAAAACTCACAAGGCTGGGAGCCTATGCAAGACTGAGAATGGTGGCCGAGGACGCGACGAAAACACGAAAGGGTATTCCGGGTTCGTAATAAAATGAAAAATTAAGTTGCATGCCACTAGTGAGAGAAAAGGAAAAAGTTAAGGTGAAAACCCGAAAAGACATCTTAGGCAAAATGAGGATTTTCACCCAAAAAATAAGAAAAAGAGAAAAAAATAGAAAAAGATAGACCAAAAATATTTGTGCAGATATGAGAGATTGAGAGGCATGAGAAGGGAACGATAAGGAGAGTTTAGGAAGGCGGTTAGGATAGTTGTAGGTTGCTTGGTTGTGCAATTTGTGAACAATAATTACCTCGACCGCCAAAACCGAACTCAAGTGAAACCTAACGAATATTAACAATAATCATTGCTCTAAAAACGACCGCATTCCACTAACAAGCTGCTTATAAAAAAACTCTAAAAAGAAAATAGAAGAAGTACTTTTTCAATTGGCCTAATTAAAACTATAATAGATCTCATTTCAGATGGTCATTTTTGTATAAAGCCTTCAGACGGAAATAATCGTGTAAAATGAGAATTTACGTTAAAACTAAATGTCGACAACGTGAGCTTAAAATTTGTCAACTTAGGCAGGTAAGGTGAGATTATAGTGATACTCACTTTTCCATCATTAAGAATTCATAGTAGGAACATAATAATACAAGCCTACGTTGTCTTGTTTTTATGTGTTAAATCCACTTCTCAATTACTTTCTAAAGAGTCATTCAAAAGTGCGAACCATAATTTTCCTATGACCAACAATTTCATGACATTATTGAACTTTTGTTTTCATTTCTCCACCTTATTAGGGAAGTGACTTATCTTAAAAGCCAATTTGCACTTAGGATACAAACTATGAAGACGGGATCGAACCACATTCATGGGAAATCTTTATTCTTGTATAAAAAATCTCTATAAAGAGGGGATCGAACCACATTCATTAAAAGGTGTTGCTATTTCATTTTCCGAATTTTTTTATGTTTTCTGACATAGAAAATAGAAAATTGAGTAAATATTGATACAAAATCGGACATCAATTATCTGTTATTAGTCGTTGCCACTTCGAATGATTATGACGGGTTCACGTAAACAATATTTGTTAATTTGTTAATTTGAGCCTATAGTTCTATATTGAGCCTATACGCTATAGGGTTTATGTATTAGGTCTTTGAGAATATTATATAAACTCTTTAAGGCATCTCCCTAACACTTATGTGTATCATAATTTTCTGAATTTGAACCTGAAACTTTGTAATCTCCTCAACATTAATAAAATTCTCTTACCGTTCGCCATGTGGACGTAGCTAACACACTGTTAGTGAATTACGTAAATCTGCATTGCTTTCTTTAATGTTCTTTATTTATCTTTTTTGCATTTATTATAACAAGTTATATACTTCGTTTTATATTAATATGACACTCTCCGTGCAAATTGATTAAATACCTTCAAACCTAAATTCAAATGTTTTACTTAATTAATTACAGGAAAATAAGATAACGTTATCTATCCGAATATTTCACTTTAATTTGTAACTCTTGTTCTTGTTCTTGTTCTTGTTCTTGTTCTTTGAAATAGGCCCTTACCGACTTATGAAAAATGGTTAATAAAAAGAGGCTGACATGAGGGAGCTAATAGCCACAAATAGTGTGGGACAAGTAAAAAAAGGCAAGCATTAAGAAGGTGGGAAATGACCTTATATGTTCATATTTTGAGGGCATGTTTGAGACATGTTTCTTGATATAGCAATTACTATTATTGAGTAGACATTTTAACCAGCCTACGTTGAGAAAAATCCATTTTTGATTGTATATTTCACTAACTTGCTCCACCATCACGGTTGGAAATTGGTATATACTATTGGCTCCACTAATTTAAAAATAAAATAAAAAAATACAATATTTATCATTATCAGTTTATCACATGAACAGCAATAACTACTTGTTATGTTATTAACATATTCCTTTTTTTATAAAAAATTTTCATCAATATATTTAAAAAATTTTAAAAAAATTTAAAAAATTTTCATTTCATAACCTAAAGTTTTATATTGATAACTTGTACATTTAAATATGTTTGTTTTCATCATAAAATGGCGAGTTGTTAATATAAGATTAAAATATAAATAAAATAAAATATTATCATTGAGCTTTTGATCTCTTCTATTGGGTCAGTCCTATACTATATATAGGACGATCCTATACGAGAGTTACTGTTATTAAAATGCTTTTAATATATCAAAAATATGAAAAAATTATAGTATGGGACGAAGGTAATTACTCCCTCCGTCCCGGTCATTTGTTTACCTTTGCTTTTGGCAGAATTACTAAGAAAATGGTAGGGGACCATTTGTGGTGGTACTTGATGGATGACATGTGGACAATAGTCCCATTAGGCCACTACAAGAATCAGTCCTTATACCGACCGCAAATTCCGACCGCTATTTAAAACGGTCGGTAATATAACTTAGCGACCGAAAAAAGTCGGTAATCAAAATATCAGTCGGTAAAATTACCGACCGATTTGAAATCGGTCGCTAAAGGGAGCATTCGGTCGGTAAGCATTTGAAATACCGACCGATTAGGCAAACTTACCGACCGACTGCCCAATCGGTCGGTATATATTCTGATATGAGAAAATACGAACGACTATCCCTCATTCTATTATTACTCACTCACACTCACTCTAACCCTTTCCCCAATCCCGACGACCACCGCCACTCACCCACCGTCGACGCCACCACTCACCTGCCCTTCTCACCTGCCGACCACCACCGCCGACCACCGCCCCCCCTTTTTCAACAACCACCTTCTCTCTTCTAATAATTTGATAAAGGTATGATTTTCTCTTAATTCTTGTGTTTATAGTTGTTTTAATTGTGTTTATGTTTGTTTTTACCCTTAATTTTATGTTAGGATTTGATTATTTGTTGTTATTAGAATGAAATTTAGAGTTGTATAAGTTAGGGTTAAGGTTAAGTTAAATTGGGGGTTTTTTAATTTGATTTGATTGAAGTTGGGTATATGATGTATGTGTATGTTTGGGTAGTAAATTTGCAATTATATTTTGGTATTGATTAATTTGATGCTAGAATATGTTAGAATATATGATTAATTTGGTAGTAAATTCTATGATTGAAATTTGATTATGTTAGAATATATAATTGTTAGTATGTTCAAGAGGTTAGTAGTAGATATATGTTGTTAGTAGTAGTAGAATATATAATTGAATGTTGGTTAAATTTGGTAGTTAGTTGCTTAAAATTGGTAATACGAATTAGTATTTAGATTGCCTATTTAGTAAGAATGTAGATTGTCTCAATTAGTTGTTGGATTGCCTAATTATGTTATATTTATGTATTTATATAGATTTGTAATGAAGAGGGAACGAGAATGGATGTATGAAAGGGTTGATGCTAGGAAGATGGTTAAGTATGAGTTTGTATGTGGGGTGAATAGTTTTCTTGAATATGTTAAAAGTCGAGATGAATTTAGGAATTCACAACTAATTAGATGTCCATGTGTAAAGTGCAAAAATTTGAAATACTTGAGTGAATTCGTGGTACAAGAACACCTTATTAGTGGAGATGACTATTATGGTACCCTAGAAGAGATTATTGAGTTGAGGTATTGTGGTGACAAAATGGCGTCTAATGCAATCTTGTTTAAATGTTGTTGGATGGATAAATCTTCAATCGGCACAATTGTACATGACACGTATAAACTTGTTGAAGTAAATCATAAGAGAAAGTATTTAAAATACGACCCTTTTGTGCTCGCACATCAAGTTAATCAAGTTTATTACACTTCTTATCCAAGCACAAAGAAAGATAGAGATAATTGGTGGGCGGTGTTTAAAAGTAAAGCGAGATCACAATTTGATGCACCGGTTGACACAACCGTATTTCAAGAAGAAATGACGACACCTCTTAATTTATCTTCCATTGTGGAAGATGAAGTCTTACAAGGTTTTATAGAAGGAGATGATGAGGAAGAAGATGAGGTGGTGGAGGTTCGTAGATTTGGAAGAGGAAATGAAGACTTATATGAAGTTGATTTTATAAATGATGATGAAGATGAGGATGAAGATGAAGATGAGGAGGAGAAGAAGAAGGAGGAGGAGGAGGATGAAGATGAAGATGACGATGAAGATGAAGATGACGATGAGTAAAAGACTAGTTGTGTTATGTAATAAGTACATTATAATTAGTAATGTTTTATGTTATGTAATAAGTACATTATAATTAGTAATGTTTTATGTGTCATCAATTATCAAACTCCTTTGTTTATTTGACAACAATGTTTAATTGCTAACATTAACTTGTGTATATTTAGTTTTGTTTAAGATGTCAGGAGATCATGGACGGGGACGGGGACGAGGACGAGGACGAGAACGAGGACGAGCACGAGAACAAGGTATAGTATTTAGGGACCCGGTGATAGAAGAGGGGGAGACGAGCGACGAAGAGAACAACAATGAGCAGGGGCAGACATCAAACGAAAGTACAACCCCTGCGACATCAAGAGAGTTACCTATTGATATAGAGCCGGGGTTATTATGGTACAATTTCTTATTTATAATATCTGTTCTAATAAATTACACGTATAAACATGTTACATATCATTTTCTAATATAAATATTGATATAGGTTTGACGATAGCCAAGTGGTCCGAAGAGTTAGCCGGTCTTTCAAAAACAACTACGATGTCCCTTACTTGAGCTGGAAAGAGGCTCCAAAAAGTAAAAGGGATGCGTGGGTTGCTAATTTTCGGGTATTTATATATATAAACTTTTACTTTATTAATTTATATGTGTGTTTGTTTTTATAAGGGTTGTTGTTTTTATGTGTAGACATTGTGCAATTGGGATCCTAAGCATGAGGATGAGTGTAGGAAGCAATACAATGAGACGTGTAGAAAGCGTTTAAAAGACGCCATGTATGATGCCGGCCAGATGATAAGAGGTAAGGATCCGGTTGGCCCGGGTTGGATGCTTCCTAATGTTTTCAAAGAATTAATCGAGAAGCGGAAGAATAAGGCGTTTATCAAGAGATCGAAACAAGCTTCCATCAACAAGAAAGGCGGCGAAGATGGCCCTACTACACATCACTACGGGTCAATCAAAGCTGTTAAACATGCTGCTAAGATGGTAAATAATTTGAACTTATTTAAGTATTTGAAGTTGATAATTTACTTTGTTATTGTAATGTTAGTATAAAGTTAGTATTTGTAATTTGAAGTTAATGTTTGATTTGGTTTTATTAAAGGCGCAAGATAAGGGGGGTGTAGCCCCTAATGCAGTGGAGCTATTTCTTGATAGCCATATGAGAATGGTTGATGGTGAGGAGCAATGGAGTCATCCAACTGCCCGAGCTAGATATGTAAGTATTACTACATTCGAAATTTCATTTTTACATTTGTGTTAGGACTTCCGATAGACGCTTTTTTATTTTCTAAGGACGATAGATGAGTTATTTACAACTTTCTTTTTGACAATGTAGCAAAATTTTCAAAGGATGATAGCCGAGCTTACGGAGCAAGGACTTCCGATTGACGTTAACAAGGTTTGGTACGATTCGGTGGATGGATACAAGAAGGGCCAAGTCTTTGGTTTAGGGACCGCCGCCTCACTATATTACACTCCCCCGGCGTCATCATCGTCGACAGGTAAATCGTCCGCCTCCCAACAATATATCCCGGGTGTTCTAACTCAATCAATTGAAGCACGTGAGAGGGAAGTCGAAGAGTTTAGGAAGTATAGAGAGGAGATGCAACAAAGGGATGAACTTTACGTGAAAAATCAAGAAGAACTAAGGCAGCAAATCACGGCAAGTCAAGCCGCTACTATGCGTGAACGGGAAGAAACAAGGCGCCAAATTGAGGCCTTAGCCAAACTGCTTGAATCCCAAACCCAATACCGATGCAACAATAACATATTTGATTTACCGACTAACCCAAATAACGATAACCCCGGTGGAGGCGGAAGTGGTTTTCAAGTGTAAGGTACTTGGTTGTGTAAGACAGGGTTAATTGTAATGTAAACTTTAGTAGTTTGTTGTATAAGACATGGTTATGCTAGTTAATGTAAACTTTAGTAGTTTGTAATGTAAACTTTAGTAGTTGTAAGACTTATAATGTAAACTTTAGTAGTTTCTAATTTGAAAGACGGTTTCTGGTTTCAAATAATTGTGTACGAACGCATTTGTATATATATTGAAAAATTTGCAGGAAATATAGCAAATGGGGGAAAATAAGAAGCAAAATCACCCAAATCGTTCACAATGAATACCGACCGACTCATACAATTTACCGACCGACTCAACAATTTACCGACCGCAACACTACAAATACCGACCGATTGCCGTCTAAATAGTTTCTGATTATTTTTGGTCTATAAATGGTACCGACCGATTTATGCTTATACCGACCGACCGTCGGTCGGTATTTTCCGACCGAATTGTGTATTACCGACCGACTTCACCTTTTTGTTGACCAAGTCAATGTGTTTTGGCACCGACGGATATTCTGTCTACCGACTGATTGGTCGGTCGGTATTTTTCCGACCGACTTCAAATCGGTCGGTATGAAACATTTACCGACCACAATTACCGACCGATTTTATTCGGACGCCACGGAAGGAAAAACGGTCGGTAAGTAGTTATTACCGACCGATTTGCACTATTAGCGACCGCTGAAAACGGTCGGTACTGAACCTGATTCTTGTAGTGGGCGTCAAATTACTCATAAATTACCATCCTAATATAGAAAGGTAAACAAATGAATGAGACACCCTAAAATGGAAATGATAAACAAATGACCGGAACGGAGGGAGTACATTTGAAAGAATCATATATACTCCATAAGAAGATATAACAAAAATTAAGCCCATCATTTATACAAGTCATTTTCTTCAAACATGTTCTTTTGCCATATTTCCTTCAATTTAATGAATATATATATTTATGTCATTTTGATACACCTTTTTCTATCAACAATTTTTTTTTTCTCAATATCTAATTATATAAATTTTAGTATTATTTGTAATATATAAGAGAAAATATAATCATGTTAGAAAATCTTGTTTGATTCATCGTCATGAATGTTATAAGAATATCAAATTTTTACTCCGTATAATTTCTAATTAATAATGTGTAAATAAATATATTCACGTTGCAAAACGCGTTTCGACAAGCATAATAAAATCAATTTTTATTAAGTTTAAAATATAGGATATACCACAATCTACTTATTAATAGAGATGTACGATAATTAATCTATCTAGTAATCCAATAATGTGGACTAAATCTCTTGCTATCTTTAGGTAATGCCCATATCACTTTTCTTTCCACCTCTACAACTTTCTACCACCTAAAAGCTTAAGTTTTGAGTCATGGGTCATTTTATTGTACCATTGTTCATTGAACAACAAAATTATTCAATTGATTATAATGTTGACCTTTTGGACTTTGCAATTTCTAAAGGGATTGGGTTGGAAGTTGGAACCGACCATCGAATAACATATTAAAAATGATCATTTGACTTTGGACATCCTATATTTTAATTTAAAAGAACTTATGTCGAAATAGATGTGATAATAAGGCCCTGTTTTTTTGGTCTGAATATGAACTGAACTGAACTGAACTGAACTTATAAGAGCTGAACTGAACTTATAGGAGCTGAACTGAACTTATTGGAGCTGAAATGAACTGAACTGAACTTATAGGAGCTGAACTGAACTTATAGGAGCTGAACTGAACTGAACTTATAGGAGCTGAACTGAACTGAACTTATAAGAGCTGAACTGAACTTATAGCAGCTGAACTGAACTAAACTAAACTTATAGGATCTGAACTTTTCTGAACTTAATTTTACTTAATTGAATAGAATTTATAGAATCTAAAATTTACTAAACTGAACTTTATTACATAAGGTAAGATAATAACATAATTCCAATTTATATAAATTGGTTTGTTCAAATAGATTACTACGTTGACATCATCTTTATCTGTATCTTTATCTTTTGGAAAGGACTGTCATAAAAAAAGTATACTCTAAAACATAAGGTAAGATAATAACATAATTCCGATTTATGTACATTGGTTTGTTCAAATAGATTACTACGTTTACATTACGATAAAAATAAATAAATCACATATCACATCGTTTTCTAACCATCTATTTCCATATCATCATCTTCCTCATCACTTTCTTCTTTATCTTCACTATCACTCGTAACAACGAATCTATTGACTCGCCAAATGTTTTTTACTATCTTGTTTCGTACCTTTAACATGGTTTTTTTCCGCTTATCATCAAACATGCTCAAATCTACTGTTCCTTGAATATTCACGTCATGTTGTATAATAGGTATTTCAAGAGTATGCATCCTTATAAAATTATGGAGTGTGAATGTATAAAACAATAATAGACATTTGATACTTTTGTGACATTCGGGGCATATTTTTTAACACCCACCTTTTTTTCAATTGACCAAATGTCATTCCACTAATTAATGTCAAATGTTTTTATATCGGTTTTCATAAATAATATATTCCGTATAACTTTTCTGAACTTAATTTGTAAGAATTGAATTTTTCTGAACTGAACTTATAAGAGTTGAGCTAAGCTGAATTGAACTGAACTGAACTTATAGGAGCTGAACTTATAAGAGCTGAACTGAACTGAACTGAACTTATAGGAGTTGAACTGAACTGAACTGAACTTATAGGAGCTGAACTGAACTTAAATGGGCTGAGTTTAAGTTCAAAAGAACATGGCCTAAATATGTATTGCACTACAAGAAAAGAGCTTCTTACCGACTGGAAATAGCGACCGACTCAAAATCGGTCGGCAATAATCATTACCGACCGATATCAGTCGGTAAAAAACTTTGTGGACGGTAAATTACCGACCGAGCAAAATACGGTCGCTAAATTGAAAATCTCAGTCGGTATTCCCAAAATTACCGACTGTTTTAATTTATTTACCGACCGAACCATAAGCATATTAAGTCACACAAACTCCCTTTCCTTATTTACTCGTTCTTTCCAGAAAAAAAAAGTAACACTCCCTTTTCTTCTTTCACTCATTCAATCGACACCACCGTCCCACTGCTAACCCACCACCGCATCGCCGCAACGCCGCACCGCCGCCGACCCCAGTGACGTATCACTCCCTTCTTTCTCTCTCTCCTATTCATCTAATTCCTAATTTGACTTAGGTATCATTTTTACTTTATTTTTTTTATTTTGTTTTAATAGGGTTTATGATTGTTGTTTACATACAATTTGTGTCGTAATTAATTTGGTAGTATGAATTGGATGTAAATTTAAAATTTTATTGAAGTTAGGGTTAAGGAGGTGCAATTGGGGGTTTTCTATTTGGATTAGTTGGTCTGTGCGGGTTAATTTCTGCTACATTAATGTTGTTTTTGATTAGCTTGGTAGCTAATCTTTCATGACATCTTGACATCTTGAAATTGCTACCTTAAAGAAAGTGGGTGGTACTGATTTTTCTTCATAATTTTGAGTTTTGTGCATTACCCAGTTCATATTTATTTGTTAATTAAATTGGGTATTTGATTAGTTTTTCATTTGATTCAAGAAGTAGAAAACCCCTATTTCTATTGAAGGAGTTGGTATGAGGTTAAATGGGCAAATTAGGGAAATTATGGAAGAAGATGATGAGTTCAATGCAATTTCTAATTCGATTGATTTGGGTTTTACCCAGAAAATCATAGTTGGGTATGCTTAGCTTCTTGCAACCTCAATTTGAAGTTATTTCTAGGTACAAAATATAAATTACATGCCTGCACATTTTCTTTGTCTATCTTGCAATTTCTGTTACATTAATGTTGTATGTAGTAACTAATAGTAAAGTTCATTCAGTTAAATTTATGTTATATTTATGTGCTTGGGTGCAACAAATGTGATGTTTATGTGCTTTTTTTTTTTCGTTTTAAATGGATACTTTTAGATTTTGTTTTGCTTAATTTAGGTTGTGTGGGTTAATTGATTGGTCATAAGATGCAATTCAGAAACTAAAGTTCTCATTGTGTGACACGAGTTGATTAGCGTCTGATAATTACCGACTAACGAAAAAACAGTCGGTAAAGTATTAAGCGTAGTTGGCTACTAATTGATTTAAAATGTCCATTTGTATGTTAGAATTGTTTTCTAGTTAATGAGTTATTGATGCTATGATTTCAGTTTCTCACATTTCGTTCTTGTGATTTTTTTTCAGGATAAGAAGCTACGAAGAAGAGTAAAACAAAAGGAGGGGGAATAGGGCACATAGTTATCAAATCTACTTGAGCGAAAAATTCTGCCTGGTAAGTCTGTCAATACGTGGCTTATTTATAATTCTGAACTAGATTTTTGTAACTCGAAGGTTAAGAAACATAAGTAGCTTTTGTACCTGTACCTGGAAAATGGTTTTTATTTATTTCTTAAACCGTAAACCTAGTTCTGGAGGGGCTTGACTTACGACGCTTTATTAAAAAACACTGATGAATTGTGTTTAATTAAGGACTAAGCAAGAAGATTTATAAAACGCTGCATAATAGCGCTCTTATGCTTTTGGTGGTGTATTTAAAAAAATGTACACCTTCTAGATCAGTACACTTTTCGCGCTAAACCCTTAAAAAAAACTTCCTCGTTACCCATTTTTCTTCATCTAAAACGAAGGATGTTAAACTTTTATATGCCTATTGCAGGTCAATTATGAAGATGTGAGTACGAAGAACAATGAAACTACATACTACGAGGATAATTTGCTTTGACGACGGTGGTGTCTTGTTAGAGTAGGAGTAGGATTTCAAGTAGAACATGTTACTAGATGTGTATGCACTTGACAAACCTGTATCTTGATATACATGGTATTATACTTGGATAAATAATTTATACAATTGATGGTTTAGATCTGATGGTGTATCTACATTTTGAAAAGTGATGTATTGCTTCTATTAGATTTTATATCTTATGTTCAGATAATAAGCGCATGTGGTGAAACAAAAAATTTATTGTATAATAAGCCCCAAATAAGCTACTCAAGCATACAACTGGCGACCAATTTAGCGACTGATTTTCCTATTTTACCGACCAAAAAAAGAAGATTACCGACTGATTTGGACTATTTACCGACCGATTTTCGGTAGGTAATTTACCGACTGAAAAAAATGTACCGACCAAACTAATCAGTCGCTAAATTTACCGACCACAAAATCGGTCGGTAATTTCAAATTACCGACCCTTTTTACCGACCGAAAAAATTTGGTCGCTATTTATGTAAATTCGGTCGGTAAGCTCATTTACCGACCGAATTTTTGTATTACCGACTATTTTTTTCGGTCGCTAATGACCTTCATTCTTGTAGTGTTGGATTTGGTTTGTGTGTGTTTGACCTAACTCGTTTTAAAGTATATATTTTCAAACTAAAAATAAAATATATTTTTTTTGCCACACATCATTATTCAAAAGCTAAGAATAAATTCTCAAAAATTCAAAAACCACCTTTTTTATCCATACAAATAAATGCATCAATTTAGTGCTTTTAACTTCTGAAAACCTCTTGTATATATGTAAAAGATTTAAACTTAGTAAATAGATTGCGGAACTTATTTTTATAAATAATGCTTTAAAATAATTTAATTAACAAAGTAAACTTCAAAAATCTTCCTTTAATTTCCAACAAATACTCCGTAGCAAATTCATTCGACTAATATGTAATTACAATTACAAATAGTTTTTTTTTTGACAATTCCAATTGTTAAAGTGAAAAATATATCAGGATCATAACTTATAAATTATAATCAACTTGGATCAATATATATGTCAAATCAAAATTAATAAACACACAAACTACAACAATGAAGCCACATAATCAAGCCTTAAAACAGGTTTAGATTAGCCATTATATATATATATATAATCCATCATCTCTACATTTAGGTTAATCTTAATACAACACTACTTAATTAATTAGTACATCGTACTTCCTTTATAATATGACAATAATCATTTCATTCAATACATAATACTATAGAACAACGTTAATACGTTACAACTAAATCCAATACTAACTAAGGTCTATATCGAACATCACCATCGCCATCCCCGTCAACGTCGCCATTTTCAGGAGAAACATGTTGTTGAGAAGCAACCATAACCGAAGGATTATACGAATACCAACTCGCCCAAAACAAGTACTGAAAGAAATTCAACAAACTCAATCCAGCAAGTAACCAGTAGAATAAATCAAGCCTATCTTTATTCAAATCATTATCACCTAACCAACCCTTCTTCCCTGTTGTAGTCGTACTCGTAGCCCGATTAATCACCTCGACCAAAACCGAACTCAAGTAAAACCCTAATGAGTACGAACAATACGTCATTGCTGTCAAAAACGACTGCATTCCACTAACAGACTGCTTATAAAAAAACTCGATCATTCCAACCGCAGTTAACATCTCAGCAAACCCGAAAATAAGAAACTGCGGCGTAATGTAGAACACTGACAGCACATTTCCGTGTTCTAACGCTGCTGCACGGCGATGACGTTCAGTAATTGCAGCAGCGATCATGGAAGCGGTAGCGAGGAAGAGCCCAGCGCCAACGCGCTGTAAGGCGGTTATACCAGAAGCGTGGCCAGTGAAACGACGAAGGAAAGGGACGAGTAGTTTGTCGTATAAAGGGACGACGACGAGAAGCATGAGGTACGGGATTGATTGGAGGGAAGCGGGTGGGATGGTGAAGGAATCGGTGAGTCGGGTTTTCATTTGACTCGCTTGTTGGACTGAGAAGGTTTGGAGTTGAGCTAAAATGGTGTTGAAGATGATTGTGCAGGTGAAAATTGGGAGAACTGAGATCAGGATCTTTACTTGTTCTACTTGTGTTGTTGTGCATAGTGTCCATGGACTTTCTGGTTTGTTGGTTGGGGATTGTTGGATTTTAATGCTTGCTTTGTCGAGGAACCTGTCGGAAACACAAATTTTTGAATAAGACGGTTTTATGAATAAACCCTAACTGATAACAAAATCATAATTGTAAGAGTTTAATTTTAACAACTTCATAATTTGGAGAAATGAAATTACTTGGAATCGATTGTCGGCTCGTAAACAAATCTACTCCCACGGTCCCATAATAGTTTTTCTAATATGACTAGCTATAAAACACCGATTTAACTCGTTTTTTAGTTTTTATCATTTGTATCCTTTTTTTATCCCCTGATAAAAAAATATTTACCAATCTTATTGTATGAAAGATATAAATACTTTAATTAGGTATTTATTTACTAATTTATTATGGTAAATTATGAAACAGTTTTGAGCTATTAGATTTTCAAACATTATGTCTTAAGACCTAACTTTGACATTTTTACACTCTAACAAGAACATGGTGCATGTATCATAACAAGATAATACAGTCAAAGTAGGTCCCAAATACAAATTGACAAATATATATGACTTGTATACTTCATACATTATTATCCCCTCTACTTTATAAAATAATTCAAAGAGTTTTCAAATTGACTTTGTACAAGTGATCATTGCTTTTATGGGTGCACATACAAAACGTAATAAGGATTAGTAAGGGTTGACTTTTTAGTATATAATAATAACGGAAAATTCACGTTGTACCTCCGATATTTGTCATTTTTTTCAAAATACCCAAAAATTTTATCTTGAAAACTTTATGAGGCCATAACCCGTGTTTACGAAATCAGAAAGTGACGATTGTTTTTTTCAAATTTATCATCTTTCTGAGAACTATGATCTGAAAAAAAAAGTTATCGTATTTAATTTGGATCCCGTAACTAGGAGTTACTGTATGTCAAAGCTTTTTCGACCAAACAAACTTTGAGTGAGTATATCTCTTGGTTAAGAATTCCAAACTCGACATTTTTTTTTCAAATCGTAGTACTCGGAAAGACGATTGATTTGATAAAAAAAAATTGTGATCACTTTTTGATATCGTCGTAAACACGAGTTATGACCTCTTGAAGTTTTCCAAGATAAAATTTTTGGGTATTTCGGGCAAAATGACAAACCTCGGGGGTAACACGTGAATTTTCCGTGATAATAAATACTTATATGTAAAAAAATTGCATGATTAGTGGAATACCCAAATCTTGGAGTATGGCAAAGATTATTGTCAGATGAAGAATTATGAGGAGGCAGGTTGTTGGAAGTACTTCCATGGAGTAACTTTATATTTGAGGGACATACTTGCTTTCTCTTTACAAATGCAGCCACAAACACCTGCAAATTTAAAAGGAGTAGGGTTATATAATTGATTAGACTTTGTTACCATTATTTTGTTACCTATTTGGTGCACATTTTATAGCAAGGTTCGATTTGAGGATTTAAATTTTCTAAAAAGTGATAAATAAATGTTTAATTCTTGTCTCGATTCCCCCACTTTAGACCTCCGATCCGGTCACATACTCAGTATATCTATTCATCTATCTTTTCGCACTATTGGTCTCTCTTAACACGATAAACATATCTGTTTGCTCAAAACGGGTGAATATTCACCATCTAATTAAACTCGGACAAACTTTTCATTAATCCCTATTTTCTAGGCATTATATTTTTATCACATCTCTCAATTTGACCTATTCTAAGTTTAAGATCGGAATGTCGGGTCATAAACAACAATTGGTACTTGTTGTACATGTATAGAAAACCTTTTTGTGAATTCATTTCAATGATTGACTCGAGTCCTTTCAAGAAAAATTGACAAAAATAGAAATTTTTATCAGATCTTAATAAGCAATTTTTTTTAAAATCTGAATATGACAAGTAGTATAAGTCGAAATCTTAAATAAAATGAAGACGATAAAATAAAAATGATTTTTAACATTTAACATGTACTCTACATACTCTGTATGAGAAATTGAGAACCATATGATAGATCTGACCACCAAGTTACAAATATATCACAAATTCTTATTTCAGACGGAGGTATCCGTCTTAAGCTTAAGACGGATACCATATTCTCTCACAAAATACCCATCAAGGGTGAGTGGAGAGCACATGGGGGGAGCCCACCTTGTCCCCTCTACCCATTTCCTCTCACAAAATACATGTTGCAAGATCCGACCCGTCTTAAGCAAGACATATGCAAAGCTAGTTTGTTTTTATGTTGTTGTTTAAGATATTGGTTACAGTTAAGCAGACAACACTCATTGATATAGTGTTAATTAATCCGGCATTATTATTAAATAAAGCCAATATTGTCGATCTCTCTTGTCTTATTAACACATAGGCTACGACTTAATATTAAAGACGTACGTAACAGTGTAACACTATGATTGTATCACTAGGACAATTTTTAAGTGTTAGTGCCTCTATATTTTTTTTTAATATGATGAGACATCATTCCAATTTTTGTATTCTAATTAATATCAACCGTATCTACATAATATAAGACTTTTTTTTATCATGGTGTACTTAATTATGTTTCGGTATCATCTTCTCACATAAATAAGGTATATTATTTGAAAAGGTGGGATTCAAATTCAATATTATTTGGTGGCGTCGTCTTATCATTATCCATGATAATTAAAAAATGCATCTACCTACTTTTTACGGGTCAAATCATATTTAATCTGGTCAATTCAGGTTACGGGCCAAGCTCAGGTTCTTAGTTCGGATGTCAGGTCAGGTACAAGCTATGTTATTCGGTTTAAGTCATTCAGATCAAGTCAGTTTTATCAGGTCTAGTTAAATACGAGTAAAAGGTATTTCTTAGTAGAGGATACCTGCGCAATGGGAGTGAAAATGCTACCACGAGGCCTCTTATTCTTGTAAACAAGAGTACCAGCCACCAAGCTGATCAATCCCATAGCCATAACCGCGGCCGAGATCCCAAACCCGATATCCATACCGGAATGAGTTTGAATCCAAACGAGGACGGTGAGGGCGATGAGCTCACCGATAGAGAAGGCCAAGTAAGCGGCATTAAAGTAGGTAGAGAGTTGCTTAGACTGTTTAGGGTTAAACTGGTCTCCACCATGAGCTATCATGTTTGGTTTCACACATCCACTTCCTAAGGCCACCAAGTAAAGTGCCATGAAAAATATCAAGGATTTTATTCCCTTTGCTTCTTCACATATTTGTCCTGTGGTCTCTTGAAGTAGCATGTTGCATTGTGGTGGTTTTAGTTGTGGGAGATGTGCTTGCACCGATAGTAGGATGAATCCCTACATTGTTGGTGACGGAATCAGAATTTAAAGTTATAAGGATTTTAATACAGATTGATAACTCTAATGAAATGAACTAGTAATGCAATAAAATATATCGTAGTTTAGAGCACAAAATTCAAGAAATTAACTAAAAATCATATTTCTCATTGCGAAATTTGTATAATTATTGCTAAATTAATTTATCTATTAAATAGGTAAATGAGAAATGTTTAGAACTTGTTATCAAAATTTATTATAAAATCTGCTAATTTTATTATTAACTTATATAAGCTGTTCAATTGAATTCTCTGTATTTATCTCAGAATTGTAGTAACGGTGGCGAAAACTCTCTAAGTATACATACAACCGGATACAAGAAAGTATTTAGTGTCAAAATTAAATTAATATGGGCCATCTCACTTTCATTTCCAAAAAGTTATATATTGATATAACCATACATATATATATCATACAAAAAGAATATTTGTTTTATGCTACAATCTTATTGGGTAGGAAGTGGTTTACAACCATCTTGAAAAGGACTATATGGAATAGAATCCAAATGCATTATGCATTAGTCCCAAAAGTTTTAGGTCCATAAATATACACATTAAGTATGTAGATTGTAGAACATCTCACATAAATTGTTTTCAAGCACATTTCTAATTTGTCCATGAGCTAATAAGGGTGTACCACGTAAGTCATTTTAGCTTGGTCAAAGTCAAACCATACCAATGAAAACACACCAACTTTTGGCATTTTGGTCCATGGAATTTAGCCCCAAAAACATATACTCCCACAACAACTACTTGCTCTTTATTTTAGCTCTTGTTCTTTTTTGACACAAAGAATGACGCACACTAGTATACTACTAGCGACCGCGTCAAATTCCACGCGGTCTCTAAACCATTACTTTAATACTGTTTTTTTTATCAAAATATTTCTATAATTGTTCTAGAAAATTTATGATGAGCTACATAATAAATAAATGTAAATATATAAGTATCATATTTGAATCCTGATATTATATAACAGTTTATCGTCAAAAGATTTAAAATGTGTTTCACGCGGTTTCTAAAATATTACTTTAATACTGTTTTTTTTTATCAAAATATTTATAATTTAAGAAAAAAATTTACAATGACTTTCATAATATATGTAAATATATATCATATTTAAATCTTGTTATTATTTTAATAGTTTGTCGGAAAAGATTTAAAATCTACTATATACTAAAGTTGAATGGAGACATTCCATTTTCGCTATTTTTGCTCAAAAAGAAAGTTACTTTTATAACCTCTCACAATCACTTTCTACTTTAATAATTTTTATTATTATTCTGAATAATTGTGAAACGTCTTATGACGTGTCACCAATATGCACTTTCATTTTGAAGAGGGTCAAATATTCAACACATCAATCAATTTCTAGTAAAACTAGATGTTCACAAGGTCTTAAATAGCCGTACCTTTCCTAAAAAAAACTACTCCTAAGTCCTAAGTAGGGTCAACTTTTTATTGTAGAAATTAAACCTATTTTTGTATGAGTATTAATTAATTAATTAATTAATTAAAGTTGTAGTTAAGTTTGGATTAAGCTCTTGATCACTTATATGGATGTTTGTGTGCTACCTACTTAAGAGAAAAACACATTTGGCTAGCTATAGGGACAAATACACATGGAAACCAAATATGTTAAAGAGCAAGTATACATATATATACTAGTCTAATCAAAAATAAATAAATGATACGGAGTAATAAACGCAATAAAAACAGGTAAACTATAGTTGGCGGAAAAAAATACAAATGTCCCATAGATTTTACATAATCTAATTTGCATGAGTTTTGGAATTTGTAAATAACACACTATAAAAGATATATACGATCTTGATCTTAATAAAATTTGAAATTCTGTACAATTTAAAAATTATATTCCCATGTTTTGGTTAATAGTTATCAAATAGACTTACCGAGTATTATTATCTGAAAATTTCTCACAAATTTCAAACAATAATAATACATATTGATCGAAACATCTACTATATACTAATCCTGAAACATTTAGAGCCTTCCTATTGGCTGCTGGATTTCAGGATTAGTGGACCCCACATCAAAACAAAAACTTTAATTACCCTCTCTCCTCTTCTTTTTTTCTGATTTATTTAGACTATGTTCTTCGAATGTTTTTGGACTTTGCATTAGTTTATTAATTATCGACTTTGCATTAGTTTTTCTGAAAAAAAATAATGACTTTGCATTAATTTTTCTGAAAAAAAAATAATGAAAAAAATAATGGAATTAATTATTAATATCGACTTTGCATTAGTTTTTCTGATTTATTAATAATCTACCGATGAAACAAAAACCATTAAATCTATCTTATTCTTCAGGAATATGTTAGCTACTAAATTTAACTATAATCTCACAATAATAATTATAATGGAACATAAAAAAATGATTTTCTCAACAAAAAAAACTGAACAGCTGGAATTTCGGCCAAAAAAAAATACTGATGAATCTTTTCAAACTTAATTGATTTTTTTTCAAAGCACCATAATAATTATATAATTATTAACAAAACATAACAAATAGTACAATAGATCATATAACGAAAAATATATTTACATAAAAAAGTTTAATTAAAAAAATATGCAATTGAAATACATCCAAGTTCATATTAAAAAAATCCATATGTAAGCTTCGGATTATACTTGCATAAATTTTTTCAGATTATATCACTCTAATACTTACATAAAATCCATTAAATTCGCATATAGAGGGTCTTATAGAGAATATATATTGATGCAAATTGAAGATGTGAGGAAAATTAAAGGGAGATTTTTCTTTTATTATGGCCAATACATATTTTGGGCATTTAGGATGTAAATAGAGTATGAGGGAGTCAGGTGAGAAGGACTGATGAGAAGGGCAAAATATGTGACTGAGGTGAGACGTTTAGGGTATAGGAAATTAGGAAGGGAAAAATGAAGAAGAGAAATTGATAGAGGGGGTCGGCGGATGGAAGATCAAATTTTAGGGGTTTTATCTTAAATTTATATTTTTGGGTTGATATTTTAATTGAGATTCATAAGACCTTTTGGGTTGGGTTTTGTTGTATACTAATTTTTTTTTCTAATATAAAATCAAATATCAAATATTTATTGGAGGCCAAATCTATCTCCAAATTTGGGTTAATTCTTTTTAAACATAATGTAATTGAGATATTTTTCTTTTAATGTGAGTAAGATAAATGTTGGTTACTTGGACATGACAAAAATAAATTTGTCAATGTTATAAATTAATAAGTTATTAAACATATACTAAATGTTAAATAATAAAAAAAAAAAAAAAAATTGTTTTCGGTCTATGTTTTACTTCCTCCATCTCAGTCATTTATTTACCTTTACTTTTCACTAATATAATTTATTAAAGTAAATAAAATTTGAATTCATTGATTTTTATTTGTACATTGAAAATTCCGTTACAAAAATATCACATTCTATTAGTTTGTTCATTTAAGACATGAAAGTTATCTTTATCATAAACTATATTTAATGCCCGTGTGATTGCACGAGTCGACATTAATGTCATTTTCTTAAGTTTTTTTTACAACAATTAACTTATAGAAATAAGTTTGTCCTTTTTAACTTTTACGAAATAACTATTAAGTACTTAATTATGAATTTGACCCTTAACTCATAATATTGATTTAAGTAAAATCTTAATTCTTTCTTACGGTTATCTTAGACTATAAACATTATAACATAATCTTTAAATAATACTCGTGCAATTTTGCACGGGCTTAAAACTAATAAATAGAAAAGTGAAAAATGACATAAACTACCAAAAAAATGATAACAAGTAAAAACAAAAAATATTAATGCAGAAGTATTTACTTGAACTAAACAAAATCTGACAAAAGCAGAAGTATTTACTTGAAAAAAAAAACGAAAAATATTAATGCAAAAGTAAAAACGAAAAATATTAATTCAAATTTTCCCAAATTTCGTCTTATAATATTGTATTATTACAAACGCAATAAACCAGAGTATAGATTTAACATTTGAATAAGAGGACCAATTCACTATATTTTGACCAATTTATATTGTCACAGACTCACGAAATTGAACACTTAATGACACACAATTTATATACACATGTATCTTAGGATAACAACTACTATTATGATCCGTGCATTTTTTGCACGGGTGTAAAACTAGTATAACATTATTTATCGACTCTTGCACATTTAGTAATATAGACATATAGTCATATAGATAACATACAACTAACTCCACTAGTATATGGATTATGGAGTATGTATATATGTGACTCATGGAAATGGGAAAAGAACGTCCGATTATTCATATAAGTATGAAACTATATGAGTAGGACTATATGTGACGTGTCAGGCTTAAAAAGGTAATATAGCAATGATTCTCAAGCCATTGAGGAAAAAAAAAGAAGGTTATTGCATTTTATGGTGGATTATTATTCATTTATATTACTCTGTTCTGGTTAATTGTTATCCTATTTTTTTTTTTAGGGTTTCTCAGTAAATTTTTTTCCATTCCATATCAGGTAGGCCAATGATATTATTGTTCACTGGTCATTCATTAAGTATAACCACAAATGATCTCATACTCTTTTTTTGATATTTGTGCCAAAATAAAAAGATAACAAATCACCGAAACCGGAACTAATGAGAGAGTACATTTATTTGGGTGCAAAGTGCCAAAAATCGTGCTATCTACTAATAACACAAACCACTTACAATTACTCACCTGTTCATTCATATCTTCCTCTATATTATATATTATATAATATAATATAATTATATAATATAGTTATATTAATGTTTACACAACTAGTAGTGGATCAAAGTTAATTCAACGCAATGATAGCTCATCCTTAAGCATGGTATTTGTTGGACTATATAATATTTCTTGCCAACTTCTCCCTTAGGCATTCTGTTGAGTTCAACTTATAAAGTAGAGAATATGATAGCTTCATTTTTATTTTTTTATTTTTCTTGCTCATTATTTTCATTTGTTTACTTCATATAATCAATCTTTAGATGTGGGCATGGGGTCGTACATGGTACAATCGTATGTAGAAGACTAGAAGTGTGATAAAAAAATCTTTGTCCATAGTCAAAATTAAAATCAATATTCAATATCATGATTATGTGCCCTAATTACAGCATACGTTAGAAAAATCATAATTAAAAATAAATGAATGTGAATACCTAATACTCTGATAATCCATTTATAGGTATATTTTAACATTTCTCATAATCCCAAAAATTCATTAAAATTATACGAGTTAAATTAGTTATTAACTAAGTAAACACAGAAATCTCGTATAAATATCATATTTTCACGGTAGTAAATGTACAAAGGCCGTATAATAATACAAGCCTAGCTAACCCGAGTTGAAACTAGGCTAAGACATGTTCGATGATTAAAGAAAAAGAGTGAGTATGGGGAGAAAGAATGGAACATACAGAAAGTTCGACGAAGCCAAAGAAGAGAATGGTCCAAAAGCAACCAAGATAAGAATCAGAAAGATAGCCACCAAAAAGGGAGAGCAAGAAAATGGTGCCAATGAAATTAGTTACTATATTCGCTGCTTTTGATAATGGGTAATGCATTTCATTTATCACGTATGTTATTAGGTTGTTCCCCACTGCTGCTATCGCCATTATCTCAAATCCCTGTAATCCTGCATTTTTCCATTTTTTTTAATAATCATGTTAGCGGGTTTGGAACAGTTTAATGGATCGTGACCCCTTTTGCTTTGCCGGTTGAATTGAGGCAGAAGGGGTCATTTACAACTCTTACATAAAAAATACGTAGTATTATTTTTAACAGCGGAATTTAAGTATAAAACGGTCAATTACTACTTTATATAGATTTATATAGATAGATGAGTAAGATGACACAAGTTTATTGTTTTTGTTTCATTTGTAAACTTGACTTGTTTCATGTTGAAAACAAATATGTCTATTTTAAATAAGAATTTGTGTATTTTTAATGCAGTTTTATCGTAATAATAAAATTTTCGTAAATAAATGTTTGTAAGATCTAAATTACACAATACAATACCATTATCTCAAGTCTCATGTGTACAAGGAATTATAAAATATTTGAGTGGTCGAGTAACATTAATGGTTCATTAGTTCCTTAATAAACTCAGTATCATCAGATAACGCTATCTCATTTTGATATATTTATATGAAATACATACGTATTATTAATTAAACCAGGAATAAAAGACAAAACGATTTACCAAGAACAAAAAAAGCAGCTCTCATGCCACCATGTTTAGAAGGATTAGATGGTCTTCCTCTCCAATCAACTGTAGTCTCAATCTCTCCTTCACCATTTTTATTTCCCTCATTAATTCTTCCAATATTTCCCATCTCCATTTCCATTTAATTTCCTCTAAACTTTTCTCAATACTAATAATAACTAACAATAAAAACAACAATATACGTAAGTAATAATAATATAAATAATGCGAAATAATAATAATAATAATAATAATAATAATAATAATATAGTGTAGTAGTAGTCTTGTAAGTAGAAAGAGTTGTGTGGGATTCAGTGTTGTTATAAGTCTAGTAATAGAATCAAAAATAGGAGTAGATAGATAGATAGATAGATAGATAGGTAGGGGATGTGTTAATGGTTGAATAACATTGTTTTTGGGTTGGCCCATTATTTATACACAACTTAAAATAAGATGGAAATATTTAAAAGATAAATAAAATTTAAAAAATGGAAAGAAAATAGGTCAGCTTTGAAGAAAGATGAGGTCATAAGTCACAAGTACAATTACTTGTTTACTTATTATCCCTTGGCCTTCACATTATGCCTTGGAGGTTTTTCACGTGACACTTAACTATTGTTTATTTCGTGCTAAATCGTAGGGATTTTGCAATTAAAAAATTATATATCATGTGACATTTTTTTAGATCACATTTGTGTTATAACGGGATTATCTTGTCGTTTGTTTATTTTTGTTTTGTCACAAAGATTAAAATAGAAGAAGAGAATTATTTGTGCCTTTTATGTATAGGGGTAACAATATTGCTATTGCAGGATTAAATTATTACACATTAGGATCATGCCTAATAAAAAGAGGTAAACTTATAAATAGACACTTAAAATTAAAGAAAAAGGTAAACAAATGATCAGAGCAGAAGGAGTAAATGACTTATCAAAATACTTTTTTTTCTAATTATAATGTGTTGAGTATCCAACAAGGACTAAGGCTCACCGAGAATAACTTTGTCGGAATTATTTATGGACTAAGCTTCTACATTATAGACTTCGAGTGTCATCAGGTAAAAAAAGATGGTTGACCTGTTATTATGCAGGGAATTTTTATTACCTTTCACTATGACCGAGCTGTAATACATAAATTTGTTTCATATAGTCTGTATAACTACAATTACTTGCGGCTTCTACTCATCTCAATATTTATGTATCTTTATTTTCAAGAGGTTTGATGTCCATTATTCTTGTACAATGTATTTGTTAGATTATGCTAATAAAATGCACGTTGTAAAAATCAAGATAAAGACCAAAATTCACCGAGCAAAATTATTAGGCTAAATCACTTCCACGTAATTAATTAGGCTAAAATATTACACTAAATCTCGATTTTTTCTCATTTGAAGCTTTTAACCTATTACTGAATGTAATTAAATAAGAAAATTTCGGACCCGCTTTTAACAAAATTGGAGTAATAAATCCTAAACAATGATCCCCAAACTCTCTGGTGGGTTATCGACGAAGTGATAATTTCTTTGAAACGGAATAGTGATTAACATAAGTGATCCCCTAATCGAAAAAATAAATTTGATGAGAAACTATACCTTTAATTAATCTCAGAAGTTACAACTTTCAATCAACTGCAATAGGCTCATTTTATTGTGGAAAAATATGTTTTATTTTATCAAATTTGTAGTATAGACTATAGAGTAACAATTAAATTTGTATGTACAAACTATTATATTATGCTTTTAACCAACTTAATATTGGATTGTCTCAAATATCTTACTTCTAGTAAAACAAGAACATTTAAAGCATTTTGGTGTAGCCACATCATCATGTACAAGGGCCCACTAACTTTCCAACATCATTTAATTAAAATACAACTTCTAAATTATAAGTAATATTTATAAAATGCTTTATGACTTTAATTTTTTATTTCCAGTTTTATAAATAATTCAAGTGAAAATTTAATACACATTTTTTTAGAATTATTGATTTTGTACCAAGTTTAAATTAAAAAGTAATTTCTTATATATATTTTTCCCGCTTTTACACATATTAGTAAGAAAATACTCATGTAACTAAAAACACTCCCCCTTTTAATTAAATGATGATCTAATAGTAAATTGGTGTTGATTAATTAGTCATGTTAGTTTCATTGGAAAATAATACTCATAATAATATAGATATAATTATAAAACTAATACAAAAATAAGTTATATTATATTATATATTTATAATCACCACCGTTTACAAAATTATAAATAAAAAACACTAAACAAAATAAATTACAGTTTAACAAAGTAAATTATAATTTGTGAAAAACTATCAATTTATTTGATATGTAAAATTTCATGGGCTATTGTTATGTAAAAATTTCCCGAGTTACATGGGCTATTGTTATGTAAAATTTCAAACGATTGGTCATGTCGTAAATAAGTCGGGTGACTCGCGCCTGAACATGCTCAGATAGCATGCCAAAATTGGTGTATGCCGCTCTTTTAACCTTTTTACGATTGAAAAAGATAATTTGTCTAAAAAATAAATCGAGTTTGCTATTATCGCTTTAATCATATCACTAACTACATCACTTCTAATGTAATAGTTATAAACATCAAGGTTTTTTATATAATTTTTTAACTCATAATATGATTTATTAGTATGTTTGAATTAATTTGTTTTATACTTATTTCATGTTTGATACAAGAATGTTAATATGTCGGGTTTAATATTTTATATGATGCCTTCTACATATGAGCATGTATGTGAAGTTTAAAAGTTGACATTATAATTCATTTTGTTAAATATTTGATAACCATGTTTGAAAAACAAACCCGTGCAATTTGCACGGGTGTAAAACTTGTTGTGTATAATTTAGGAAATATATTCATTTTAAAGGCTAGGAAAAATTATCTTACAATCATGGTATTTATTGTATAATTGATTTGTTTACATATATGCCCTTCATTTTTTCCGATATGCTGCAGTGTAAGGAGAAATATAGGACAATGATGTTTGACTTTCCTCAATTGCACAAAAAAAAATTCAGGAAGCCAGCCCGGGTCGTAGACCCTGGGCCTAGACTGAGCTTCAATTTATCTCAGTGCACACTAAAGGTAGCGATTGCGAACTCTCTCTTAATCTAAAAATAACACAAATTTCTGTTTACAATAACCGTTGTGATGGGGTGATAGTGTGATACACCTCTTTTTTGTAAATTACAACGTTTATAAGCAAGACTAATTGAAATAATAATGTGATTTCACCCCTATATAATTCTGGTTTAATAATTTTTATCTATAAATCAGCCTTAAATTTTATGTCCAAGATGGATGAAGCTTATAAGGAGAAGGAAATGTATGATTCACATCAAAATTCTAACCCTTTCAAAACTAAAACTATTCATAACCAAGTCTCCATAAGTCAAATTGATAGTCTTTTTTTATGCAATTATAATCCAAGTCCGTTGACTTTATGGAAATAATTGTCCACGACCAAAATGAATTCTAAAATTAGGGAAGGCCAAAAACTATGAATTTTGAATGAGGTTGAATTTAAGAACAAAATTAACAGCCACAGTTTGGTTCATATTTTCAAATAGATGTGTTTGAATTTGGGTCTTCACTAAGTATGTAATGGGTCAGAAGTAGGTTTAAAACATGATTTTGATTGAACTTTTCAGCTCTTCATGGTCAAGCTAGATCAGACTTTCCGAAAAAACTCAATATTCCCACGTATGAATATTCTTACATTGATTAAAGAAAAGAGAGTTACTCCTTAAACTACTTTGACTTATGAAACATACTCTTTCTCCTCCATTTGGATAAACACGGTTTGCTATCCTGGGCATGAATTTCATCAATAAAACTTGTGAATTCGGTGGCCAACACCAGAGGCCCGATTCCGCCGCTCGTGATTGCCCAGTGCCTTAAACGCCTCCCCTAGAAAGATGTGTAGTAGACGATAAATCTTACGCTTGAATCTCCCAACTCCGATATTGTATATCCTTGTAGCATTTTTATCTGACACCAAAAAGAAAGGAAAAAACTTCACATGTAGGAGTACTTCATATGAAGATGAAAGAAAATACTACAAGTCATCAGGATTTTATGACTTATAATGAGGAATATAGTAGGTTATTGTTTTTCACACATGCATCATGCATGGCCGTGTATTTTATGATGTTCTCCACACTTGGAAGCAGGGGCGAACCCAATGAATAGCAAGGGGTAGCAGCCGCTACCCCATGCGTATAAAAATCGTTAAGGACGACGTCGTTTGGCTACCCCTAACCTAAGCGCCAATAAAGTATAACTGCAACTAATAGCGTATGAAAAGCACTGGGAAACAAGTGTAATAGTGGTCATGAGGGAAGATTATGATGTATGTTACCCACAAGTGGGTCGGAGTTCGAATCACATCAGAACTCATCTGGCTTCTATTTTTGTTTTTTATCAATCTAATGCTTCTCTAATAAAAAATACAAGTACTATGTATTGTTTTTATTTGAAGTAAACTTTTTAAATCGTAGATAGTCTTTTTTGCTAACAATTATTTTTGTTTTTACGATTTTCAATATGTGTACTTTGGCTGTAAGTTAAAGTAGTTAAAGAATAGGTATGACATTAAATATCTCATTGAAATTTGAAAAATGGTATATATTTTTAAAAAATAATGATAACTTGATTATAATTTTTATATTTATAAGTAATTCAAAGGAAAACTCAAATCATTCTTGAAATATAAATTAAAATTATGTCGCATGAATATAAAATGAAAATGTTAAGGCATATTCCGTAGAGTAGAGGTGATTGAATTGATGATTGCGAGTTTGTATATGTAATATTTATACATCATATATATAGTAGTACTCAACTCTTCCTATTTATTTATTAGGTATTCGTTTTATCCCCAAAAAGTATAGTAGTACTACATTTTAATCAAATTTTTATTTTAATTATGGGCTTTATATATTCGCTACCCCATCTATGAAATCCTGGGTTCGCCCCTGCTTGGAAGCGTAGCTTAATTACATGGTTTGTTGCACTTGAATCGTGTATTTTATTACATGGCTCTCCATCACTAGGACAGTATATCTGTTTGATCGATTTATATGAGTTCTCATTTGTTCAAAACAATTAAAAGACGACTCTGAATTTGCATTGTTTATTATTAAGAATTAATGTGAATTATGGTGACATAATTCATAGTAATTTAGTATGGAAGATATTATATTTGTTTGGAATTGCTTGTTTTTTTCATATTATTCAACTCAAGGGTATTTATACAATGACAAGTTCATAACATAAGACATCTTAAGAGCCTCTTATTTAAGACTATTCATTAGTCATTACCATACTAAATTACTATGAATTATGTCACCATAATTCACATTAATTCTTAATATTTATTGCCATTATTATTGTTGTTTTAGGTATACATCCTTGTTGTTTAGATGATACCAAATAAATACGGAGTATCACAAAGTCTTACGTATGACAGTTACAAATAAGAATCAGTTAAACAAGGTCAAGCGGCAGATCTTAGACCACGCATGTTTGGGCCTGGCCTCCCGAAATTTTTTATAAATACTTTGGCTTTGTTATGCATAATACATATTTTAGTCCAGTGGTTTGCACCGCGGCTCCTCCTGAAGGAGATCAGGGATTGTTCATTTGTTCCCCAAAACCTCCATTAACCAACTTCAATTCTCGGTCCTCCTTGACATTTTACTCAAGGTCCGTCACTCGTTGTGAGTGTTTACGTCACACTTGTGACTTCTTCATGGGGTATTTAGGATCGAAGGGTAAATCATGCAAAAAAAATAAACGTCATGAATAGTTTTATGAACATCATTTGGCCATTTGAATGCAAAAGTATACAGAATACATAAATAGACCATTAAATAAAATCACATCGACAGAATTAGAATATTAGAAACATCCCCTTTTTGATTGGTTTCTTTATGCCGACAAAAAATTGACCTTACTTTCACCCCCCTACGAGGCTACGATTCTGGCTTTTACCTGAAAGCATTTTTAAAATAATGCTCAAAAAATAAATATTTGTCGTTTTTGGTCGGGTTTAAAACTATTTATCAAAATGCTGTTCACGTAGGCTCGGATTTCGCGAACCAAAAACACGGAGGAAACATGCCATTGGCAATGACGTGTTTCTAGTGAGTACGAAAATGCAAACTTACAAAAACTGACTAAAAGTAAACACGCCATTGGGAATGGCGGGTTTTCTTACAGAAACACGCCATTCCCAATGGCGTGTCTATGAACAGTACAACTTTTTTTTTTTTTTTTTTTTAAAAAAATTTTTTTTTTTTTTTTCGAAAAAAAAAATAAAAAATTTAAAGACACGCCATTGGGAACGGCGTGTTTGTTCCGTATTTCAGGTTTTGAAAACCCGAGCCTACGTGGACACCATTTTGATAAATAATTTTAAACCCGACCCAAAACAACAAATACTTATTTTTTCAGCATTATTTTAAAAATGAACTCCTTTTACCTTTCATTATTATTACCTTTACTTATTTTAGTACATGACATATGAAGAAACATTAGTAATTACGCAAATTCTTATTTCAGACGGATCATTTTTGTCTGAAAAATAAGACGGGATGATCCGTTTGAAAAATAAGACGGGATTATATTGTCACTTTTTGATAAAATGTAACCACATCTTATATCAACTTGTTTTCAATAGTGATTATATCTAACTGTGAAGTGGTTACAAAATCTCATCTTATTACTTCAGATCAAAATGGTTTGTCTGAAGCAAGACCAACTGAATTAATTAAGCTCAATTTATTAACAGTGTATTGCACCTTGTTTTTCTCCCTACCTAATGCAACAAGTAACCACCATAACCACATTCGATCGCCCTAATCCTACCTTGCTTGTTGCATTTTCCAGATTTGTAGTATGCATATTCATGATGGGGTTATGGAATTCCCATACATTGGGCTCGTATCCAAGAGAGCTATACGCAATTACTAGCTGATGTTCTAGAAAGCTATCGGTTATTGATTGACGTCCTCTTCTCAGTCATACATGAGTGCGATATTGTCTGTTTTAGGTTAAAGCTCACACAAATTTGTTTTTGGGCTCGATCGTTTTCAAAAAATCTCCCTCATACTAATGGAGTAGGTTGGCCCGTCTCAGCGCATTAGGTCACTGTTGTATTTGTGTCTTGAATCTGTTAGTTGCCGCTTCGAACGACTATGATGAGGTCTCTCTGACCGATCAACAAGTCAGGATCCAGGGATGAAACACCTTGATGGGGCTCGGGGGCACCCTCGAAACCTAAACGTTATATGTTAATCTGTTTGAGCTATAGTTTTGTTTTGGGCTTATTTTAGGTCTTCTCTATTAGGTCTTGGAGAGTACTATATATAAACTCTCTATGTCATACTCTTACAGATATCATAACTTTCTGATTCTGAATCTGAAATTCTGTAAACTCCTCAATATCATCATTAAAACTCTCATAGCTTCTGCCATGTGGACGTAGCTAATACAGTGTTAGTGACCATTAAATCTATGTGTTGTGTTCTTTATTGTTCTTTATTTACCTGAACCGTGCCTAGCTATGGCATGGTGGGGATAATCAGACACGTGTATGATTGGCCTGACATAGTTTTTTTTTGCCATGAACAATAAGTTAACCGTTTTATAAAAATTAACGTGTTTAAGAAACACTATGACCCATGAATAACTAACACTCGGGTATTTGATTCACTCAATATAATAATCTCTTATATGAGATTTGAGTTTGGAATGAATATTGCAAAATGAAATATATTTATATACATTTATTTGATTAAATTTTTATTTACATAATTTTATAACATTAGAAATTAGAATATTTATAATAGTGTATTTTTAAGGACTTTTCGCCTTAGCTTGATTGATTTTCAAGCTCATACCATACCGAATTCAAACAGAATTCAAACAAACGTAAGACATGAAGTAATCAAGTTTCAACCCTATATCCTTTATGTTCCTCAGAGATGATTTCTAATTCTAAACTTATACTCATGCATGAAACAAATACCTCAAATAATACCTTATAAACTATATAGAAGTTATAAACTTATAATTTCCAATCACCACCTTTTTTCACGTTCCACTACTACAAAGTACAAACTAAGTCCAAAACAAGTCAAACATACGCAGCTTTGGAGGAAATTAGGGAAGTGAAATGGAGATGTACGTGCCACGTGGAGAGGTGACAATGAAGAATGCACTGTGAATGGCTATGAACGAAGGAAGCCGCTCTTACGGCAAAAAAAAAGAGCAGTGTACTTGGACAATACTTGGTCTTTTTACATATGGTTATATTTGTTTTAAGCGTAAAATTGGTCAAATAACATTTCATGTAGATAGACGAGATAAAAATAACATTTCTTATGCATTCTGCTTTTTATTTCACCGTTTTATATAATCCATTTTATTACTTACAAGATATATTTGTCTTAAATAAGAATCTGTATTCAGACAATTATGAGTCCCTATCTCCATTGCTGTGGATATTGGATAAACTATAGAGAGATTTATGGAATTTTCACCATTTTGTTGTAACTTTAGGCGTAAAAGTCAATAATTTAACTATTCCATTTTTAGTTATACGTCAGACTTCCACATTATCGTTTGTTCTGTAAAATCAGTCACTTTTATTGTGTGCGTCATTTGAAAACCTTAAAGGGTCAAACCAAGTAGGCAAGCTATTCTTTGTCGTCTAGGACAACGCTAACAATTGACTAATCACAAATTCTTATTTTAGACGGACTAATTCCGTCTGAAAAATAAGACGGGATTATGTTGCCACTTTTTGATAAAATGTAATCACAACTTATATTAACTTGTTTTCTATAGTGGTTACATCTAACTGTAAAGTGGTTACAAAATCCGGGTTTATTGCTTCAGACCAAAATGGTCCGTCTGAAGCAAGACCAACTGTTGACTAATTAAGTGAAATAGATATGTTAATTTGGCTTACTTTATATTAATTTATACAAGGGTGATCAATGTTGTTGTAAGAGATTATAGCTAGTATAAGAGTATAACTCTATATAAACTAGTATAGATCATATGCTAATATATACGGTTTTATTTTTAAATTATGACGTATAGAGAAATTAGAATTTAGTAATTAAACTTTAAAGTTAATGTTAGGAACTTTGTAAAGGGATGGAACAAATCCTTAAAAATGGGGGGTAGAAGTAGAAGGTTGGTCGGAATTCTGATATGAACATTAACTTGATAGGGAGACCCTAGGGCCGAGTAGTGGACTTGGCCCTCCTCCGGGCTTTCCGATCCTAGTTTTGACAATAAAGGGAAGAGCATATATATTAATGAAGTCACTGGAGTTGAATTGAGGGCTAGGATTAATTTTGGCTATGTTGATCCGCATAAATAGGACAAATTAAATAAGCTCTTCAACTAGCGCTTTTTGAGAACAGGTGATCGAGTATGTATACGGTTAAAAGTGTTTATTGAGTAGCACTTGAAGAGTTACATGAGAGAATTAGTACAAACAAGGACAATACAAGTCCCGAATTAACAACGTGGGTAAGGAATTATGTAGGAAAAGACTTTGGAAACTCCCGTGACCTACTAAATGGAAAATATTTATTTGGAGGATTATCACGAATACTATCTCGGTGGGTTCGGATTTTTAAAGAGAGAGATTGAGATTGACCCCTCGTGTCATATTTGCAATGAAGATGGAACATAATCACTTGAACAACATCATTGAGGTAAAATGCAAAATCAAAGTAAAATAGCTCCTTTATTAGATGTCGGTGATCATATATATTCACTTTTTATTGGCTCATTTAAAGTAGATCACTCTCATCTATTTTTTCTAATATTAAACTTTTATAAGTGACATATCTTTGGTTTTGGGTTTATCACCCCCTCACTCCTCAAATGCCCTATGTGGAACTATGAGAGTTTGGAGGTCCCTAGGATTCGAACTTGGAACCACGTGGTCATTAGGTTCTAAAACAATAATGTGAGGAGAATTTATTAACTAAAACATTAAATTGATGGTAGATACTCAATCAATGATTCTCATACCTTAGCAAATTTCATCTAGAGTCCCTTTAAATGATGATTAATCTTATCATAACTTATATAGTAGTTGTGGTTATTAATATTACGGTTAGATAATGATGGCGATGAAATTAAGAAGGTGAAGATAGACTATCTCTAAAAATGGATAACAATTATATATTTTTTCCTATGGATATTCCTTATGTAAAGTAGATCGACTATACACTCTGAGTCTTTGTATGATCGAAATTCCAAATTAAAAGATAATGGTAGGTTGGCATACAAGACGACTATAATCTACTTCGATTCTTTCTCATACAATTTTCTAGTTTGGTCCATTCTTCCTTTTATTAGCGTGAATCCATTTAATGAAGTATATTTATGTATATGTCAACTAATTTACAAATTTATACATTTCATGATCTGAATACAATACAAGTATTCATGATCTGAATACAATACAAGTATATCGATACTCTACCCTGAAAAGATTAACAATATGTATATGTCAACTAATGTAATTGGTAACTCGATGGTGGTATTCATGATCTGGATTCAACCCTTTCACCGTCATAGTTACTCTGATCACGTGGCTCTTTTTAGTTCATGCACCAAAAAAAAAACACAAAATAAACAAATCTATCTATCGATACTCTATATATAATCCGGAAACCAAGGAACAATAATGGAATGACATCAATTTATAAAATTATTATATAGTTTGGTGTATAAAGATGTTAATTATTTTAGCATAAAATAAGTATTATATAAGTAGGTTGAGTTTTGGAATATATAAAAATAATAGTCATTTGAATTTAGGAAAGTGGGTAACTTAAGAAAAATAATTAGATTATAATAGTTGACCGCAAATTATGTTTGAACAAATAAGTAACTAATCGATTTAAGGAAGTTTTTTATTTATTTATTTAAGTAGATTAGTTTGATAAAATTAACGGGAAATATTGAATTTAACTGTAAAATTAATGGAAGTAGTCAAAATAACAATAGTAACCGCATGAGTAGTGAAATAATAGTATTAACATGAAATGCAGTGAAAATTTTAATTTGGTTGATAAATTTTACATCTATATAATTGGAAAACTAGTGGGAGTAGTCAAAGTAATAGTATTAACCGGGGATGTAGTGAAAGTAGTATTATTAACCGGGGATGTAGTGAAAATAAAAATATTAACAACGAGAGTAGAAAATATTATGAATGACAATGTATGAATCAGGCAAGTCTATCACAACTTTATTTATTGTTTCAAAAAATAAAATTTAAAAAGTAAATAGAGGTAGCCCGGACGGAGCCGAGCACCATACCTAATAATGAAGATAAAAATAGAAAGCAATAAAAAAAGGAAGCAAATTTGCAAAAATACAATTCAGACATATTTAAAATAGAAATAGATCAAAAAAATAAAGAAAAAAATACAAAAAATAAGAAAAAAATCAGAAAAAATGAAAAAAAATCAGGAAATATAGAAATAGATCATAGGAAGGAAACTAAAGGAAATAAATCAAAAAAATTACTCAATATAGTATCCCTCCCTCACTCCATCTTCCTTACTATTCTTTCATAATTTGCATTGTGCATTTGTAAGTGAACACCAATTATTTCAAAACTTAATTCTCAAGAAAATCACTACTTTCATTCTCCATTACTATTCTTCTTCATTCCTTTCAGCAGGTATACTTTCTTCATAGTTGTTCTTCATTTATTTGATTGCAATTCACAAGTTTTGTTGGGTGTTCATTTTTTGTTAATTTAGTTTGTTGTGATTGAATTAAAGTTGAGTTTTTTTTAATGGGTTTTTGTTAAAGTTTGTTCCTTTGTTTGTTTAATGCTTCAATTTTCAAATTATGTTGGAACATTGTTTAGTTGGTGAAGTGGTAATGACAAATTGACAATGCTGTTTGCAATTTTTGATGAATTTGTTGTTTTAATTTGTGTTTATGTTTGCTTAATTAGCGAATATAAGGGGGACTAGCAGGGGCGCTCGCTTGGTGACGATAAGAATTTGAATTTTTTTTCGCCACCTAAGTACAAATCCTGGCTCCGCTAATGCTTATTACATTAGATTGTTAAATGATGTGATTATTTATGTTAGCCCTTTAATGCATGCATAGATGTTTTATGGTATGCTCTTTAAGTTTGATTTCTCCAATTTTTATGTGTAATTCATTGAGCTTTGTACTGAGTAATCTTTTACAAAAAGCACTATGTTCAGTTTGGACTGTGGTAGATGATTTTGTGTATGAAAAAGCAAATTAGGGGATGGGGTGATTGTAGCGTTGTAGGGCGTAATTAGTTTGAGTTTGAGACGGTCTTAATCATCTAAAGATGTGAGACAAACTCATTTACCAGTTAATTAAGGCAAGTGCTAAATCCACAAGGTAAAGAGGATGTACTCCAGGTCTTTCTGAGAGGTACGCGTGTTACATATGCACATGCCTCTCATACAGATCGTGGGACATCCCCTTGGCCTCGAGATGGTTAGTTGAAGTCCCTTGCCCTCCTCGTGGACCGATCTTCAATTTCCCGTTTGTAAACTTACAGTCCATTTTGAGTGTATGCATATTATTGATCTTTGTGGTTGGTTGGTTGGCCTACAAAAACACGACATGTTCGGATGTTAGATTCCCTCAGGAGTTTGAACATATCGTAAATTGATTATAAATTAGGAAAATGGAGTGTTGTAAAGAACTAAAGATTATCATGCTCGTTACTTCTTATCAATCTCATGGCAGTAGACTCAAAAACCTTCCTTTTTACCACTACTACACGAATTTCCAATCTTTCAAATTGCTTGGTCATGTTTTTTTTTTCTTCCTGCTATTATTACTATTTTACTAATAAAACGAGCTCTTATAGTAAGCCAAATGTTAGAGGGTTAATTTCTAAACATGCTTGATTCACATTGACCTGTATAATAATGTCTTTTATCTTTCATTTTTACCGATTTATTGGTAATTTGCATCTAGTCTCATTAAGTTGTCTCACATTATGGAGTTCTGCAACTTTAGTCTCTTACTCCATAATATTGTTCTTACATAACAAAGGGTAAAAAGTTATAAACTTGGAATTTGCTAACAATGCAGGTTAGAAAGTGCGACATGGCATCACAGAGGAATCAAAGTAACGATATTGAATCAACTAATGCGATGAACGAAACCAGCCAAAACTCTTTCTCTCATAATGGTGCGCATTCCGACTTCTAATTCGGATGCTATATCAATCGTCCAACCTCTCACCCAATCAATTTTATTTTTTATATTTTTTTTATATTTCCTGATATGGCTTTTGTCAATGCAGCTGAACAAGGTTCCATAAGGAGCCTTAGCGAATCTATTTCGCACTTAGATGATCTTTCTAGTGCCTCCACGTTAAACCTCAATCCAACTGAGGATGATGTAGTCTCTGACGATGAGACTCAAAATCAAGGATCTGAACCAACAGAAGTTGGCGTAGATCCCTTAGGGAAGGGTGCTGCCACTTCTAGGGCAGTGGATGATGGTTGCTCTGGTTCTGTCAGCAGTGCAACCATGAGACCAATAATTGAGAGTCCAGTTGGCATGGGTGTCCATGACCAAGTGAGGGCTAGAGCTAACAATCACCCGAGCTCTAATAACCGTCCTCTTCCAAGCCCCATCGGTCATTCCAGAAGGACTGGAACGCGGCAGAATGTGACGCTGTTCGACTCACTTGCGAGTATGAACTTAGGAGCTGGAGTACCTTCAGGGAGAGGACAGGCGCCAGCTGCCGGTAGTCTCGGTTCTCTTTTTGAACGGCTTGGGGCCCATCCAAGGCCCACTAATCTCGGGACCCAGTCAACCCGAGCTGCCGAGAGACCACGCTTGTCTCCTCGAAATGCCGTGGGATCAGGTGCTCCACACCCTGGTCCCACGCTATTCGGGTACATTACCGATACATTGCAGCAAGCGCAAGCTGGGCCAAGCAATGTAGGCCCTAGACAACGTGCTCCAGGTCCATCAAACTCTCGGCCCGTTCGCCAACAAGGGAGACTTGCAGTGCCTCCACCACATATACTGGAGATGATGGCAGCTGAAATAAACAGCAGCCGCCAAACATCTGAGGTTCGTGATCCAGAGTATACTCTTTTCTAGATATGCTTCTGTCCTTGTTATATTATTCAAAGCTACATATATTTCGTGGTCACTAGACTGTTTTAATACATAATTATTTCATGATACTCTCTAGTCTCTGCTAACTATTAAGCTTCCCCGACCCATGCCGCTCTTGTTGACCTTTTTTTCTTAATCGCAATTTTTTCACTGAAAATTGACTTGCTCAAATGGGAATTATCTTTTACGACATACCAGTATGGTAAGCAATTGATCTGTGATTTCTATTTAGGTATCGTCTTGCCAACTTATTTTTCCTGCTCATGCATATAATTTTATTCCTTTAATGATCATGTAAAATTAGCCTTCTTTTGTGCATATAATAGCATTCTCTTGCACATATAGTTTACTCTTGAGTTTATGAAGCAAATGTGTGATATAATCGCAATAAGGGAAAACTATCAAATTTAGTAATGAACTAGTGGGAAGTATATTCCTTGCAATATGTAATTTTTCTCTCTGAAGCACAAGAAAGATCTTAAGGCAAGTTTCCGTCACACAAATAGTTTATGTGAAATGAAGGCAACAAATGATAATACCATTTTAAGGTGAAGCCTATACATACCGAGAAGTTAAGAGGGAATGTCATGTTAATTAAAAGGAAAAACTACCTCATGACTTGCGGAGTTGCCATTACTTGTAATCAAAATGTGCAAATGCAAGTAATAAAAACAAATATAATGATGACGGTCCTGCTCATCTTCGGATATGAGGCCAGATGTGCTACACGCTCGAGTGCTCTAGGTCAAGTGTCGTTCAATAACGTTGATATTCAAATTCAAGCTTGTAAGTAGGATCTATTTAGTTAATAGGACTTTATACTCGATGAAATTCTTTTTTATCAACTCCAAAGGTTGTCTAGTCAGATGATGATTTTCGGACTAACTTTGTGTAGCATGAAATCTAAGATTGGGTGCACGATCATGTTCACAAAATGAACATGATTTTGTTTATCCTTTTAGGAATTATTCTACATTCTCTAGTATTTACTATTTAGGGCCCACGTCAAAAAGTTTCCATAATAACAATTCCTTCAAGATCTTCATCCTCTAAGTAAGGAGGAGAGTAGTTATCTCCCTTTCATTCAAGTAAAGTTTTCATTTAAGAGAAGACACAGACAATTGGTCAAGACAAGCTCAATTGGAATATAGGCCGAGCTAAGAACTTCACTTTTCTTCAATCATCTAATTCCGCTAGTAGATTATTCAAGTATGTCTATGTAAGACAACAAGATGATGTCCATTATGCTTTTTGGACATAAAGAAATTAAGTGAATTTCTTCATATGCAAATGTATGACAAGACAATGATATTTAGTGTCTTTTCGAGTTCTCGAAGACACTATAATTTCAAGCTAATGGTACTCAGGATAAGAGAGTTTCCAATCAGTGGTGGAGCTAGGGAGGATAAAGAGTTTCCAATCAGTGGTAGAGCTAGGGGGTGAGCACACGCGCTCGGCGCATTGAAATTTCAAACTTTTTAGTTAAAATTTTCCAACTTTTTTTTAGTTTCCCTTGTCCCATAAGCCGTTAGCCCCCGCTGAAATTTTTTGCCCCCATATAGCTCAAACTCTTGCTCCATCGTTGTTTCCGATATTAAATGTCTATTAAATGTCCTACAATTCTGAGAATAAGAGTTTCCGACAACAAAGGGTCTCTTCTTGGAGACGCTATAATCTTAAGTACAACATAAGAAAGTTTCCGATATCGTGATTTTCAATTACTACTCTTACCTTCACGTTGAAAGATTAAAGAGAAGATCTAGCTCAAATCTTCAATTTAATTCAACATATCTATTGGAATTCAACATATCCATTGAAACAAGATTTATTTTTCCAATTGCCAATGGCAAGACTTTGGGAGAAATAACCATATTTAATTCAGTGGTTATGAAAGCATGATGGTGTTGTATTAACAATTAAGGGTGTGTGGGGATAGAAGGATTTGAAAGGGTGGGATGAGAAATCATTTGTTTGATTAGCAAAATGGAGGTGGAGGAACGAAAGCCAAATTATGTCCCCTCCTGGAGGGAAAATTACCTTAGTTCCCCCTCCCCTCCCTTTCCCTTCACATTTGTTGTCCAAACATACCCTGAGAGTTAGAAGTACTTCAAACCAGTGATAATTATTGGTGTGTACAATACTAAAATCATTACCAAAGGCTCCTCTCCGTGATGGAGCGAGAGGATTGAATGTACAAAGCATTATGCTTGTATAATACAAAGAGGTTAATTGAAATAACACATCTTAAGCACTGTGTTGTAAAATCGTGTTGTATGATGCCTACTTTACAGTCATGAAACACAACCAATTTAGTGAATCATTTCACTTCATCACAATTTAAAACCAAAGAAGGGTTTATAACAACATCAGATCCTGAATCCCAAAATGATAATGACCAAGGATTTACCTTGAAGGAAAATCTAGCATAATTCTCTATTTTTCTGTTATTCTCTGGGGTGGAAGTACGAAACCAAAGAAGAGTTTATAACAACAATATCAGAGTCTCAATCCCAAAATGATAATGTTTGGGGACGACCCAAAAGAGACTTTACCTCAAAGGAAAATCATTCCGTAGTTCTTTTATTTTCCGGTATGATTCTCGAGGGAGGAAGTACGAGTTTGCATATGTCTTCGCTTCTCATAATAAGTTTTTAAAGAAAGACGGGGAAAACTGGACACAACATGCTCAACTCAAATATAGTAAGAGCCTAAACAAACTCGTAGAAATCGAGTGAATTCTCCTTATACATAGAAATACCAAATATGGACAACGTGGATAATTGGTTTCTACTTAGAGCGAATAAAAGAAGATTCTACGTTAATGCTACTCAGGATGACAGGATTCACGAATGTTGATGAACTTGTGATACCATTTCTAGGTAATTGGTAGGTCTTGGCAACTACCAAGTAATTATGGAGATTTAAATCATTGAAAAAGGACTATATATAAGATTGAATTCAATACTTCAATATAATTTTGGGCACGATGGTGTTTGAACTTTCATACCAATTAATGAAAGAACAATGGTGCGTCAGTTGTTGTTGCAATGATTGATGACGAGCTTCCATATTTGCATATGATATGGAAAGTACATAAAAAAATTATATTCAAGATGTCAGAATAATATAGAAAGTGCAAATGAATTTTTGTTTACTTAATTTAAGTAAGCACAAGGCACACTAAAGTAACAACTTTCCCGACAAGCGGCAAAGTGTGAAGCAAAGGTTCGCTCCTTGTAAATACGAAATAAGCTGTTTTCGTAATCAATATGCATCCTAAAAGAAAATGTACAATAATATCGTTGTTTATGTATAAAAGGGATCACATGTAAAAGAGTACAAGTTGTGAATACTGTAGCCAAAAGAAAGGAATAATAAAAAAATTAGGTGTGCCTTAGGCACTCTAAAGGTGCAAGGGCTTTGGATAATGCCTTGCTAAGCCGTGGGCTTAGGAGTCATAACGAGATAGCTCGAGAGCGAGCTCGGATCGGTCAAAACTTGGTCTGACTCGTGCAAGCTCGACTCGAGTTCGGATTCGACCTCGAGAAGTTTACGAGTCAAGCCGAGTTAATGTTGGCTTGACTCAAAAAATCGTCAGCCACTTGAACGTGTGCGATAAATCTTGCTCTTATTTTGTAAAATATCTATGATGATTATATCTTTGTTTCACCATATCAAATGTTTTTAGTGATTCTCCCAATATTTTGATATATAACCTTCGATTTATGGTGAAAGTAACGAAGGAAAAAAAAATATATATAGTGCCCGACACTTTAACTCTAATTCGGGTTAAAGCTCGAAAGCTAGATAACGAGCTCAATTTTTTCAAACTCGGGTTAGCTAGAGGTCAAAATTAGCTCGGAGTTTTGCTTCTTGCGCACAAGTCGCTACGTTCTCGGCTTGTCAGCTAGGTGTAAGCGTGCCCCGAGTTGCTCTTTTTTCAACTATGTTTGTTTCTAAAGATAGAAATAAGACTCACAATGTAATATAGAACCAAGGTAACTCATCATTCTATACGAGACAGATAAGAGAGATCATCATGGATGCGGAGAAAGGTAGATAGAGTTTATCAACGTCATGCAATAGTGCATGTACTTTGAAGTCCAAGCGAGTAGATCAGTGTCAATTTTCAAAAGTTATTTGCCAAAAATGGATTCTTTTTAAAATAAAAGATATCTCAAAAACTCTACATTGTCGAATGTCGATGTAGTTCCTCCACATTTAGTCGTTTACAATCTAATGCGTCATATTAATGTGAATAAGATTCCTAAAGCTCTTACTGCATGAAATTCAAGTTTCAATTTCATAGTAGTCGAAGTTTTGTAGCTAATTGATGTCAAAGTATCCAATGCGCCTATATAAATATGCAAAAATTTTCATGCGGGAAGCTAAATGAGGTGTTAGTTGCCTTTTGAGGTGCAACTACCAAGTCGTTCGCCATTTTTTATAATTTCCAATTAGTTCTTTTATCGTATCCTTTTCTTTGGCTCATTATCTCAAGAATGTGTTTATAGACTTGTTTAGCCCTCTATAAAAGGCAAAAACGTTATTTTCTTTGCCATTACAATGCATCTTGTATGCATAGGGCATGCGCTTTCACATCACGCCTCCTTGCCATTGGACCTTGTTGCTTGAGTGTACTTCACACCTTTTAGAACTAAGCTTTCAATGAAATTGATAATATGAAATATTCGAATAGCCAATTCCTAGTTCCCGTACTTGTGTAATTGTCGCCACGTAGAGCTTATTGAGCTTTTGATGCAAGCTAAAAGCTATAAAAGTCCGAAAATTGATGAAATCGTGGGGGGTGATTAAAATGACGATTGTGGTCGAAGTAATGACTCCCTTCAACGTTTTTCTAGGCGAAGCTGTGGCATTGATTATTTGTGCCCCTTTCCAAAAAATCATCGCTTACCTATTCTATAACAATGGTGTTCAGTGAACAACTATTGCTAAGTATAGTAACTGACCATTATTTGGTAATTAAGGTGGCGTTCCAACTTAGTGTCTTGTAGATTACGACGCGAGAAGAATGTACTTAGAGATCTTTGATATTTTCCATGTATGGTTTTGTGAAGAGCATGTGGGTCTGAAGGAGATATTGGTTGGGGAATGAGTGCTAAATTCAAACGAGATTCTTTTTTAGTTTGTTTCTTAATATGTTCGAATTTGGAGGTTTATGTGTTAAAGACACTAATTTGGCACTAGCTTGCATATATGTGCATAATGTTTCTTCTATGAATTGATGATTGCTCTGTTTAATGTTGGCATTCAGTATGAATGAAATTAACAACATCAGAGTTTTACACTTATACATTACTCTTTTTGCCTGTCCACTTACCTTTTTTTGCGGTTACATTACCTTTTTTTGCTTCCTAAGATACTACGCAAGTATTTTGAGAATATGGCATAAAACCGTCAAGTGAGAACCGATGTGAATAAGTATATCTCCTAAAAAACCGTCTTACATTAATACGTTTATATAGTGTAAGACCAACCATAGTGGGAAAGGGAAGGGTATATCATTTATTTTCCAAAATTGAATTCTCTACATTTTGTGTAGTCCTAGAGTATGTTGATCATCGTAGTGGCTGACCATCACGACTTAGAAGGAGCCCTAGATATACTACTGATGTTTCCATGTTTATAATTGCTAAATTAAGAGAGATATTTTTGATTAAATGACAAGATTGTTTGTTTTTGTTGTCGCTTAAAGAAGGGGATAAGTACTCCTTTAATCTGCTCTTTGGTAATTTTGTTGGAGATCTTCTTTGTTAACATATTTTTCTTTTCCTTCTCTAGCAGCCTGATCACTCCGATGATGATGAAATGATGAACTTTCACCGGGAAGCTCAGGTAATATTAGACATATTTGTAATCTATACGTCTTCCTTCTGATATTTTTAACGCATTGGATATGGCTACGAGTCACGTTCTCAGTCACAGCCTATAGTGAATCAGCTGCTGTGGCCTGTGGAAACTTTGTTCCCGACTTAATCCTCTGTACAAGTTTCGTCCTCATATCGTGATTCATGCTTGGTCCTCATATCGTGATTCATGCTCCACTCTTTCGATCATTTATACATTTCCTTATGTAGCTGTATTTTTCAACTTTTTGGGGGTCTTAGAAATCGATAGTTTAGACTCTAATCTTATAGTTAGTCTGGACTTAAGAGAAAACTTACGATAACATTTGGAAAACTTATGATTGAGTTTCATGACTAATATCTGGAAGAATTAATGACATTCTCTTGATGAAATGGAATCTGATGGTCTTTCTAATGGTAAATGTTGATCGTGGTGCAAGTTGAATGTTAGATTTCATAGGCAGGATCTGTTTTTGTTACGTGTGCCAGTCATGTTAGACATAATAAATTAAGAGTTTTTCTATATGGTGACCTTAACCTTTTTCATATTCAACATGGTAACCCTGCAAATCAGAAAAGAAAATTGGTAACCCTAAAATCCATTAATTTCAATTACCGTAACCTTTAACTATAATTTCGTCAGTTTGGGACGTTAAGTGTCTTATGTGGCACGTGAGATGGCTTATATGGGTATGACTTGGCTCTTATGTGCTTGACTTTTTTTTTACCTTCACGTATCCCACCTAATCCCACAAATATTCCCTCCTAATCCCCTTTTAATTTTAATTTTTAACCCTTATTCCCTTTTTATATGTTCTTCATTTTCTTCATTTTCATCTTCCTTTTTCTTTTTCTTCTTCCCTTTTTCTTGTTAGACATGATGGTAGCCCATAGATGTCACAAAAGGAAGAACAAGAGTAGGAAAGAAGAAGAAAAAGAAAGATGGAGAAAATGAAGTACAAATAAAACAACCTGGGAATAAGGCTTATAAATAAAGGGGGATTGGGAGGAAATAAGTGTGGAGTTAGTTGGAAAATGTTAAGGTAAAAACAAGTCATACCCATATAAGTCACTCACATAGTCACATGCCACATAGGACACTTAACGTCCGAAATTGACGGAGTTATAGTTAAAGATCACGGTAATTGATATTAATGGACTTGAGGGTTACCGATTTTCTTTTCTGATTTGCAGGGTTACCATGTGGGATTTGAAAAGGTTTAGAATCACCATATAGAAAAACCCATAAATTAATAACAGTAAAACATAAAGACTAGTTCACTTTTTTGTAATCTGCACTCAACAGAGAGACTTGGGTAATCCTGATCACTTTTTAAGAGGTTAACAAAGTGGCTTAAATTGTGAAACATAAAGACTAGTTCTTCTAATTTGTAATCTGGAGCATCTTGAACATCCTTGTTGATGTATACATGCTCAAAGTTATGCAGTAGATTATTTTTCTCAGTGTGAATAGAGTCATAAGGCGGTTTTGATGCTTAAGGGTTTGAACCCAGATCCTGAGTTACCGCTCACTCGTATAAGGTCATAATAGAAGGTCCCAATATGTTTTTACATTTCATTCGATTATATTTGTTCGAAGGCCAGATTGTTTGCTGGAATTTTATTTGAGCACATTTGTTTTGTTTCTTTTTTGTTCTTGGCTTTTCCCAGTTTTGAGTTACTTCCTCTATTTTTTTTCCCATTTGCTTTTTTCACGGTCTCCAAGATGGAACTTTGACTGTATTTTCCAACATATAAATACAACTTTTTTTTGCCAGAAATAAAGATAGTTTGATGAATGAATGTCAAATTTTAGTTCTATTTATTGATAATTATTATTCTCCAGTATATTTATGGTCAAAGTTTGGTAACTTTGATTTCCAAAAAACAAATGGGAAGAAAATAAAAAAACGGATGAAGTACTTCATATGGACTGAAACATATTACAGCTGCCAGCTGGGAAGGCTTGTCCGAACTTAACTACCATTTCTTTTTCCTAGAAATACCATAATGCCGATGATCATTTTTCTACAAATGTAACAGGCAAACCTTATGGATCTCATGTTTGACGATCCAAGCCCGCATCCACTGGCAATGCTCCATCACTTAATTCCGAGACGTGATGCGGCTGATGTTGATCAAATGTCATATGAGGTAATAATGGCTTATTCATTATCGAATCATAAATCAGGTGGATTTGTGTTCTCTTCTTATAAAAAGATGGTTGATATGATTGCAGGAGCTTTTAGCTCTTGGAGATGAAATTGGAAGGGTCAGAGCCGGATTAAGTGAGGAAACCATCATGGCAAATATGAGGCGGAGAAATTACGAATGTGGTACCAGTGAGCCATCTGCTTCTCCTGAACCATGTCCTATATGCAGGGTAAGTATCAGTCTCCTTTGCTACCTTCATCCCAAATTTATAGTCTTCTTTGACCGTGGTAGTCAACCGATCTCATCTTCTACCACTTATTTTGATTTCTCATAACCAACTGTCTTCATATTGTTATTTTGGAAAAAAAGTTGAGTTTATGCTGTGAGAAATATCGGTGTAAGTCGACTTCTATTGACCAATAGTCAGATAGAGACTATATAAATGCGATGGGGAATTTTGTTTCCTTATCTTCAGCAACTTTTGTTTATCATCACCAAATCACGATCAGGCTTCAATCAATCATTGTCGAATCAAGGTAAATCAGGTAGAGGGGTCATTTCGAATAAGCTCATCACAAGTCGGGTGGGTTTGGGTCTGGGTCTATTTCATTCTATTGTGTTCGGTTCTAGTTCAGGTTTTGGTAAGCTTCAACAATCATTATCCAAGAGTGTAGTAAAATGGTTGTATTACGACATATTTGAGCGCGGGTTGCATTTTTTACCCTCTTTTATTCCCATCCTTTACGCACTCGGCTAACCTAAAGACATTACTGTGGCAGGAAGTATATGCTGCCGGAGAATCAATCGGGGTATTAGATTGTAATCACGAGTTCCACACGCATTGCATTAGGACGTGGCTCATGATAAAGAACGATTGTCCAATTTGTAAGATGAAGGGTTTGGATGCATAACAAGCTGCAATGCTTCATATAGATTTTTTTACTTAGTTTTATATACAGCTTCATATATGTTGTATCTTGGCTTCTATATTTAGGGCTTGTTATCATTTGAATTGAAACTCACAGTATATAATTATAATAAATATACAGATCTCATGAGTAAGTGTCCATATGTGATGAGTATAAACCTTTATTAGCATATTTTTTATGAATAATTATACATTTTACTAAAAGATATAAATGTACAGGTATTATAAAGATTAAACATCTTATTGTGAGCATGGTTATGAATGATTTCTCAAAGTACTAGCTGTTTGTTTATACTTGATAACATAAAGTCGGTTGACATGCACCGCCGCTTCTCCATAAAGATGGCTCTAGTCTCGATTCGGTTTCAGGGTGGACCGGTGGTCTAGGCTCTTTATGAATTGGAACTGGCATTGACAATCTCGATTGTTTCTTACAGAGTCAGCTGAAATGGTTCAGGAAGGTTAATTTTGAAGGTTACGATACACGCTCAATAGTCGCTACTCGCTTCCAATACTCGAACTTTGTTTTGGTGGCTAAACAAGATCTAAGATTTTCTTTGGAGGAGGTAAAATGCACAAAAACATTCAATCTTATCAACCTTGTATTTCATGATTAAGTAGAGGAAAATATTCTATATTCACGAAAATCCCAAAAAATTTAGATATATCAACCTTGTATTCAGTGATTAAGCTTCATCTTCAAATTCACATGTTTCTTATAGGAGTAGGTCTCGTTGAATACCGTGTTGTGCGGAAGCGTGAATACCTCGTGTTGAGCTTCTGCTGCGTCAGTGTCCACGATTTATAATAGTACGATATTGTCCGCTTTGGGCCAAGCCCTCACGGATTTACTCTTGGATTCATGATCAAAAGGCATCGTATTATTATATTTGTGGACACTTATAAAGATCTTATTTCATCTTTATTCTACCGATGTGGGACAAGAATTTGCACTCTAACATACCGTCTAAAAAGTAAGACCTCTCCAATCTCTTTTTATATTTGCCTTAGTTAATTATGTTGTGAGTGGCATCTTAACTTAAGAGTTATAGAATAAGACAAAGAACTTGTATTTTTATAGAAGCTAACTTTAAAATAATACTCCGTATCTTTAATGTTTCACTAGTTATAGAATAAGATAATACACCGTATTAGAGTATAATACAACCCTTTGCACTCATTTATTATTACTAAAATATCTAACCTATTAGAAAACTATGCACACCTACAATGGTCTTACTGAATAATTATCTCTCATACAGGTTGGGTACACTTAGACCGGGTAAACCGAGAGGGGTCCGGGTCGGGTGAATCCGTGCCGAATAATTTTTGGATTTGCAAGAATTCGAATAATTTTGAATTTGAGTCATTTTTAGGTCAATTATTATCAAATTCTTGATGGATAAATGTCAATTTACAACAATAAACATTCAGATCGGGTTAAATCGAGTAACGCCCCGTCATGCTCGAGTCCTTGATATCACTCAAATTGGTCAATTTTGTCTCTTCTTGCAAAACTTTTTAGCAGCACAAAACAGCAACGTTTGGAGCTTGCAAAATGGGCGCGTAGTGGGGCCTTGATATCACTCACTTATCAAACCCAACGGTCACAAGTTGAAAAGTTGAAGCTTTTCTACTCAAAATCTTTGTCATTTCTTAACACACACACACACACACACTAAATTATGTCACATTTTCAAATTCCACTTCTTATAATTTTGGTAGCATTTGCATAATTAATTCAATTATAATGAAGTTGATGAAAGCAATGAAGCAACTCAAATTTTGGTCCAAGAAAAAGAAAAGAAATAAAATTCATCATCAATACTACAAATTAGCTCATGATCAATACAATTACAATTTCACACATTCCACTTACAATTCTCCTCCACCCCCGCCACGCCCGAGAACAACTCAACCGCCACCACCGCTATGCCAATGCCACTTTTGTGAACCGTCAGCACCCCCATTACCACCATGGCTCGAGTCATCCCACGACATTTATACCGATCAGTCTCCATGGTTCGAATCGACACGCGAGAGTTATTCGGGATCTAGCGACGAGCATTGTGTCAGTAATGACTCTGAACAGGAATTGCCAAATGCAGGACTGCTAGTGTCAGAACAGCAAGATATGGCTCCAAATTTGGAAGACTGTGTACCTGATAATGCATTAGTCAGTGGAAGGCGGAAAGCTTCAAAGAATCCGTTTGATTGTGTCGTTGAAGTTGGCGCTTTCTTGTTCCGCTGTTTTATTCCTTGCTCTCGCGGGTCTGAGAACGGCGCCTTCCAATACTCCGGTGCCTCTCTTAGAGCTCTTCCTGATACTGGTTCAGGAAAGAAAATTGTCTGATGCGCTAATAATGGCGGCCCTAGGATTTGGAATTGATCCCGTCATTGTACGGGTGTGAGGCTATCGTGTATACAGTTTGATAAAAGTAGAGAGTAGAGTGTTCTCGTATTATATATTGTCGCGGGTTTATCTGCATGTAATATGGATAGCCGAATTATACTCTGTACTATAAATTCAAATTTATTTCAAAGCTTAATATGTATTTTTGTATTCATTGGAATATACTGAAAGCAAATGCATTGGATGCAAATCAATAGAGAAGAATTACTTTGATAATAATTAAATTAAAAGGGAGACTAAGATACAGATTAAATCATTAAAAAAAAAAAAAAATTGATAGGGTACAACCTAAATAGACTAATTCGTACAAAATTGTTGTGAAGGATCGAGGTGAAAGCCAAATGCTCACTAAAGGACAGTTCTTACTTCCTGTCCTTCCAGTTTCGAGCCGAATTCACTACAAGTATAGTGATGCTGCGAAAACAATATCCCTCTTGATCTTATTGACAGCTTCTTCAAACTTGGATTCTAGCTCTGATTCTCCAATGGATCTGGCCGCTTGAATAAGTTGTTGTAGGACTTCTTCTAATCTCCTTATAGCCCTAATCAAGCTTCCCTCAAATACTTGGGTGATTTCCATTATCTCGTAAAATTTGGATCCTTTGGCCCATGCATACACCGCCTCCATGATATCGGGACGGAATGAGCTTGCGAAATTCTCAACGTCGATTTCTACCTATCACATCGCAAGCAAAGTCAAAGTTAGCATTTTGTCGGACTGCATGACAGTTTCTGATGATACAACTCATACAAGTTCTAGAAGCAAAAGAAGCACTTTTCTGGGATTAAAGGATCAAGTGGTCAGTCACTTTTAAACAATTAATTAGCATGCAAATCTTGCAGATAGAAAGTATAAGTTGTTTGTTCGCACCGGGGAGAACTGCCTTAACTAACAAAAGCAGATGGAACTTAATGAGCCATTTGGCCTTTTTTTGGTGGGTGGGTGGGGAGGAGGGGGTGTGTATAGCTGTATAAGCTTTCAAAATAACACGAAGTACTAAATATCATATATGTTCAGGCTTCCCTCAATCAGATAAAATCGCATTAACAATCCAGCCAAATCCCCAACACTTGGAAAAAAATGATGTCATTGAAGTTATGTTAGCATAATCCTAACAAAATATAAATAGGTTTTTTTGTATTCCGAGAGGGCGTAAGATCAATTCAGTGAAAATTGACATTAAGTATACCTTGCAGTCAAGCTGAACCTTGGCAACCCTCCTAGCCGCCTCTTGTAATTGTGCAAAAAGCAGCTCCAATTCCTCCCGAGGCTTCTGGGCCTCTTGAAGTTTTTCCTGCCACACGAGACAAGACAAAAGAGCAACCATTTCTTCTACTTTTATGTCTTTAAAAACACCACTGAATATAAGCTCGGTCAAAGTCAACTCATCAGCACTGCTAATTTCACAGGCAACCTTCCCCTTCAACTCCACAACATCGTCATTGCTAATATAACTGCAACAGCATCAAATCACCGAAATCAATATGTGCATTAAAAAATATAGTGAGAAGTAAAATGATTCACATTTCTGGACAGTGGGTTCACTTATCGTTCAGACAATCAGATTGTACATAAATCTTTAAGCAAGGCCAACTAGGGAAAATGTGTTACCCAAGTCTCCTCAAAACTCGTTTTCTGGCTTTGAGCTCGTCCTTAAATGCCAACGCCGTACAAGAACGCATTTGCTTTTTGATAGATTTAATCTTTGCTGCTAACTCTTGCTTCTTATGTAGCATTTGAAGTTTCTGCTCGATTAATGGTGACTTGGCCACTTCATGTTTATCAAATAAGCTCTCTAAAGCTTCAATTCTACGCACAGCCTTCCGATAAGAGCTGCTCTGAACCTGAAGAATAAAAAATGAATATTGTAACCTGCAACAAGAGAAGAGAAAAGGAAAATATTTGCATGAATTTACCTTCATGTCTTCTTCAGGATCTAGCAATGGAACTCCTTCCTTAGAGAATCTGGAAAGCACTTCAGAAACCTTCTTCAATGTGTTTTCTCTAGCCTCCGGTGGCAGAAGATCCTTGGATATGATAATTCGTATGCTACTCAAGCTATAGACCTATGGCAAGTAAGATTTATAAGAAATAAGCCACATTCCCTTTGTAGCTCAAACGAGGGATGACAACATGGGTAAATTACTGCAAGACAGAGGTTCATACAGTGGAAAGCATCGCAAGGTCCTCTACAGGCTGAGAATCTAACATTATTATTATCATTTTCCGTAGCTTATGTCCTTAACTAATAAGAGAGGTTTGCAAGTGATATGTACTATCATGTAATCAAGTAACATATAACAGTGAAACCATTAGCCAAAAAATATTGTAAATTCCTACAGGGTTATCATCTTTATCAGTTTATTACTGCCCCAATGCATCTAAATAGGCCCCTATCCCAAGCAAGTTAAAGGTTGCACAATACATTTATACATTGTCTTTCCCTTGCAAACTTCCCTTATTAGTTAAGAACATAAGCTAGTCCGTCCATATAACGATAGATCTTTTGCTCCATCAGCATTGGATGATTATGCCAATTTTGGCCACCTAAATGCTATATTTTCAATCTCCTGCGAGAAGGGGATATTATCGATAGAAAATTGTACTCCGTATCTAATAACTTACTAAAAATATGACATGTACAAATGTGCAACAACAGAAAATAGGAGCAGTAAGATAACCTTGCCTGAGAAATAGGGACAGAAACCACAAGAGGCTCCCCACGGTTCTTAAGTGGAATTATTTTTGTTGTTCTCTTTGCCCCGCCTTCTTTGCTCACCATACATCTCGTTAGAACATCAATAGTATAACTTGCGTCCTCCGGCTTTTTACTTTCTTCATCTACAAGAAAATTCTCGTCAGTTGAAATAAATAAATAATTACTAAATTGTTGACCAAATACAAAAAATCCCTCACCCTGTGCAGAACTCTTCACCCGCTGAAAATTTATAATGACACCCCAAGTCACATGATCTTTAAGGGAGAAAGACGGTAGATCCTCAGCAGTCCTCGTGAGCTCAATGCATACAAGTCTTCCAGGCTGCAAGAAAGGCAAGCAGTACTTTGCGGAGAAAGTGATATCACGGACATCTTTCTTCAAAGTTCTATACTGCTCAATCAAAGAGTAATAATTCTTCAAGCTGTCTTCTTCTTCGATGATGATCGAATTTTTTTCTTCCTCAAGTTGTTTAGTTTGCCGCTGCAAACAAAATGTGAAATATCAGAGAAACGTATCCAGAAAGAGCTATCTCATACTTTTAGTTAAAACTAACCTCGAGACTAGGAATGGCCCGATCTGATTGAAATTGATAGAATGAATTACGAAGTAAATTTTCTGGGTGACCATCTTCACATCGTATTTGGTTCAAAAGCATGTTGTAGCTGAGATGAAACGCACTGGTATACAACAAAAGTAGAGTCAACAAAGCATAAATTAAAACCTGCAGGACACACTAAGGTAACAAGGCCGCAAAGCATTAAGTGAAGTAGCACACTGCACACCTCATGCACATGAGGCGCGTCGTTTTCGCAAAAAGTGTTTTCTATATTAAGTACCGATTTTTTTGGATTTTCAAGAGACTACGTGTAAAATATAAAAAATGAGGCATAGGGAAGGACAGGATAAAACAATTAGAAGAACCAAAAAAATATAGACTTTTGTACACACCATGCATAGCTTGTACCTTATGCATGAAATGCACAGAACGAGCCCACATTTTTTCAATCCAGGCAAGTAATTTAGATACAACGGGAGTCCATAAGAACAGGATGTCATGTAAAAGATGACATGTAATGAATACATCTAACTGTGAATGCATGCCTCAAGAAAATGAAGCATACCTGTTCAAACTATCAGCATTTCCTTTTAGCATATTTTTTGCAGTCGAAGGTTCAATCTTTTCATCTACCATCAGAATACATATACCACGCTCATCAATACCTCGACGACCGGCACGCCCACTCATTTGTATATATTCTCCACTGGATAGCCATCTGAACTTGTCACCATCAAACTTACGGACGTTTGTAAACACAACAGTCTTTGCAGGCATGTTCAAACCTATGCTGAAAGTCTCTGTAGCAAACAAACACTGGGAAAATTTGCTAGAATTTAGCACTGTTCAACATCAAAAATCTAACTCAAACATATTACAAGAGTGCATAAAGAAATAGGCCTTTAGATGTACTAGTAGGTGATTGTAACTAGTAGTGTTATGATACAGAAACCTTAGAGTGTGTTGTACACAAATTACACGAGCACTTGCGCATAATCGTTTTTTCGTGTGAAAGATGTGAATTATACTTCCACTGTCAAGCCAAAACACGGTGGTAAAGATAGATGTAACATTGTAATCCCTGCATACTTAACATATTATTTAATTACCATCACCATCTTTGATCACTGAACTTCGGAGGTTGTTGTCTGATGAGCATGGAATTAAATCATGGCAGGGACCACGAAACGAGACCGTTCTATAAATATTTTGACCATCACTGCTACCATATGTTGAGCACAATTAGATACAATATCCGTCTATTCGATATCAGGCTGTGACAGCTGATACTGCAAATTGTGACCGAAGAGATTTAATACGATACTGAATCTTGATCGTCATGATCGTGATGGGGTACAGCTGCCCACATTCAGTACCATGATCGGTAATACCGTAGTTGTTGTCATGTCTAGCGGCTTGATCATGGCAAAACCATCACATAAGCAGTTT
>JAIUZE010004838.1:0-14226 GCA_022085475.1 Heliosperma pusillum | reverse complement strand
TGTCTTGGCTTGCTTGGCTCGTGCCATGTCCTTGTCATGGCCGTGTCCTTGTCTTGCCAAGGTTGGCCCATCATTGTCACGGTTTGTGGGGCTGAGACAAGGGACTGCCATGTCCTTGTCTTGGCTGCCAATTCTTGTCCTTGTTGCTCACTTTCCTTGGCTTGTTGTAGAACACCCAAAAGGGGGACCATATGATGTTGTTTGTCCATGGAATCTTGTAATTTGAGCTCACCATTTGGCCTTGCAAAAACAGGCTGCTAACCAGCCATTTTGGCCTCCTTGGAATTTATTTTAGTGCAAACTCCCTTTGTTCAAAAAAGTTTGTCCTCAAACTTTCGGGGTTAAAAACATGGTACTACAAAAGACGATTTCAAAAACAAAACAAGCATGGAACAAGTAGTGTAGATGTTAAAGAAGGAGACAACTAGGGCCCTAATCGAATCCAGCACTCTTGCAAAGATCGAATCCCCCTGTTAGTCACCTCGATACAAGCTCACACAAGTGCTCGTACCAAAGCCAACACCCACAACCCAGGCAGCACCCACGTAAGTAGTGTCACACCCTAGAACATCACGCACCCACCCTTCCCAAGACCGTCTTGGTTTAAGAAAACGCAAGAGCCTGGGCTCTGATACCATTTGCACTGAAACAAGACCCAAAGGGGCTGATTTCAGGCCAAGAAAGACTCCCCAAGAGCAGCCACTCGAGCATGGCTCAAGTGACACAAAACCTAAGCTAAATGACACCTAAAACCGGGCTAATGATAGGACGGTCCCGGAAACCGCTTTGCACAACCAAGTGCAACCAAGACTCAACGAAACAACAACAAATTAAACTCGACACGAGTAGTTGTTCTTCTCATTTGAGGGGCTGTTTTGGAGGGCTTATTTTGGGGGTTTAATACAATGGGAGGTAGATGGATATGACTTAGACTAGATCACACAGCATGTCTAAGTCTAGGAGTAGTTTCGCCCAAGAACACGAAGCATGGACTCAACTCCGCTCCAATGGCTCGAGCCTTGGAGGTTCTCTCGCACTAAGCAAAGATGATAAATGCCCAAGCACAAAGCAAAGGACACAAGGGTTTCAAAACCTCAGTTTTTTTCATTTCATAATCTGATTATTACATGGGGTGGTGAGTTCCTTATATAGGGGCTCACATTACATCCTATCCATCCATCTAAAAGCTACATCCAATGGCTATAAACAAAAGGAACAAGAGGACAATATGATAAAGCATTACAAACAAAAGGACACCAAAAAGCTAGTCTAAACAGTCCAAGGGACTGTTGAAACCGGACCAACAATTGCTGCCCATGGCAGGGGCCCTTGTCCTTGTCATGACTAGCCATGTCCTTGTCATGACTAGCCATGTCCTTGTCTTGGACTTGTCTTGGCTTGGGCAATGTGGCTGGCATGTGATGGGCATGTCCTTGTCTTGACCGAGACAAGTGGGGCTGCTATGCTCTTGTCTTGACCGAGACAAATGGACAGCCATGTCCTTGTCATGATGCTGCTCGTCTTGGTCCTCCCAGGGCTGTCATGGCCTTGTCATGGCCGTGTCTTGGCTTGCTTGGCTCGTGCCATGTCCTTGTCATGGCCGTGTCCTTGTCTTGCCAAGGTTGGCCCATCATTGTCACGGTTTGTGGGGCTGAGACAAGGGACTGCCATGTCCTTGTCTTGGCTGCCAATTCTTGTCCTTGTTGCTCACTTTCCTTGGCTTGTTTTAGAACACCCAAAAGGGGGACCATATGATGTTGTTTGTCCATGGAATCTTGTAATTTGAGCTCACCATTTGGCCTTGCAAAAACAGGCTGCTAACCAGCCATTTTTGGCCTCTTTGGAATTTATTTTAGTGCACCTTTAAACCATAAGTTGGACCAGTTCTTGATCTCCTTTGAAGGAGAAATGTGTTGGGTTTCAAGTAAGGTTGAAGCAAGAGGAGGTTCTATTTCAATTTCATGCTCAAGAGCTCAAAATCTGATCTATGACATCAACTATTGTCCTGGTTTCATGAATGGTTGTTTGGGGGGTATACCTTGTGCTCTTGCAGCCCCACACTTCCATTTTTACATGTTGATGAGGTTACAAGCTAGTCTTGTTCATTTGGGTGCAATTTCAAATATGTTTCAAGTGAGAAATGATTAATTGAATCATCTAAATCATTACAATTCAATTCTGCAATTTCTGTTTTGTTTGGTTAATATTGTGCAACTTCATGACAAGAGCTTGTTAGAATTCTTTGAGATATCAAGAACATGTTCCCTACTTGGTCTTGAAGAACTTTTAGGCATCTTGGTGATGCTTAAGTTGAGGCAAATGCATAGGAACATGAGCAGCCCCATGGTTGCATCACTATTCTCTACTAGTTGTGCCAATTCACCTTTTGAATTCAAGTTGTGTATGCTTGCTACTGCTATTCGATTCATGCCAAGAAATTTTATGTGGGTCTTTGATCCTGGAGGATTCAATCACACTTATTACTCCAAGATAAGAAAAAAAATTTCCTTCATTGAACACCAAGGTGGTGAAACTAGTGGTGAGGATTGTAGGTCCTTCATGATGTCTTGTTGAAATTTGAGGAAAATTTCTTTTGAACAAGGGGAGAGTTGAAGCAGGAGTATGGGGGTTGATCCTTTGTTTAGTTTCTATTTAAAATCCATGAACAAGGCAGCCATTTATTTCCAAACAACCTAAGCATTCAAGTTCAGGATGTCTGAACTGCTCCCAAAAGTTAAGCAGAAAGAGCCAACTTCAACTGATCATATCTGGCGTTTTACTTGCTCAATATTTATGTTCTTCATATGTATAAATTCGTGACGATGTCCTCTTTCATATGGCGTTGGAATCAAAAAGATTCATCGAGCAAATTTGTCACAATTGATCTTCAAAGACTGTCACGCAGATTGCAATGCTATTCTCCTGAAATGACCTATCAGTACTAAAATGTCCATAACTCAATATTTGATGGATATTTTTGGTTGATTCTTTTTGGAGGTGAAAGCTAAGACCTTTAGATTTCATTTGAATTATCATGGGCATTTTTATTCCATTTGAGCTGGGAGATATTTATTTTCAAAGTTCCTGCTGCTGCACAAGAAGACTGATGAACATTCACTTATGACCTGTACTTACTTAAAGGCTTATAACTGAAGTTCCAAGAACTGTTTTTGCATGATTCTAATTGGAGAAGGAAGCTAACTCATATAGCTTCAATTTGGCTATTCATGGGTCTCCTAATTCTCTCTGTGCAGAAAATTATAGCATCTGCAAGATGCCTCTGGAATCTGGAATGCTGCTGCACAACAGTCAAGTGACCTGCTAGTACTCAAACCTCTGTATCTAGAGTTTCATACATCATTTGGGGTTGCATCTTTTTTGACATGAAAGCTAACACCTTTAGCTTTAAAATGAGATATCATGAGTCTTAAAATTCATCCTAATGAAGGAGTTATGAAGTCTGCAAGACATGTCTGATTTCAGAAAATGCTACTGAAAGTCAGCTTAGCACTTGTGTTCAGCAAGGTTGTTTGTATATGCTCAAGTACTTTGAAGTGCACGTCCAAGGCTACAAGTTGATCCTTGAATGATCCAAAATGGACGAACATCATGTTAAAGCAGGGGCCAGGGGGGTGTTTTCTTTCCATATTTCATCAAGAATTAGGAGATAAAGATTAACCAAGCAGTCATCACCATTGGATGCAATTTAGGAGCAAAACTGAACAAAGTACCTATTTGAAATACTTCAATAGTTCAGGAATTCAGGCCTGAGTTCAATTGCTCATATATCGAGTTTTACTTGGTTAAAATATATGTTCTTCATATGGATATAATCTTGAAGATTTCCTCTTTCATATGGCGTTGGAATCAACAAGATTCATCAAGCAAATTTGTCACAATTGAGCTTCAAAGGCTGTCACGCAGAATGCAATGCTATTCTCCTGAAATGACCTGTCAGTACTAAAATGTCCATAACTCAATATTTGATCGATATTTTTGGTTGATTCTTTTTGGAGGTGAAAACTAAAACCTTTAGCTTTCATTTGAATCATCATGGGCATTTTTATTCTACCTGAGCGGGGAGATATGATTTTTCAAAGTTCCTGCTGCTGCACAAGAAGGCTGATGAACATTCACTTATGACCTGTACTTACTTAAAGGCTTATAACTGAAGTTCCAGGAACGCTTTTTGCATGATTCCAAATGGAGAAGGAAGTTAACTCATATAGCTTCAATTTGGCTACTCATGGGTCTCCTAATTCTATCTCTGCAGAAAATTAAAGCATATGCAAGATGCCTCTGGAATCTGGAATGCTGCTGCACAACAGTCAAGTGACCTGCCAGTACTCAAACCTATGTATCTAGAGTTTCATACATCATTTGGGGTTGCTTCTTTTTTGACATGAAAGCTAACATCTCTAGCTTTAAAATGAGATATCATGAGCCTTGAAATTAATCCTAATGAAGGAGTTATGAAGCCTGCAAGACATGTCTGATTTCAGAAAATGCTACTGAAAGACAGCTTAGCACTTGTGTTCAGCAAGGTTGTTTGTATATGCTCAAGTACTTTGAAGTGCACGTCCAAGGCTACAAGTTGATCCTTGAATGATCCAAAATGTGTGAACATCATGTGGTAGCAAAAGGGAGCCAAGACAAGCCCCAAAAGAAAACTGCTCAACAATGCCATTTCAGGAAAGGGACAAGCTTACTTTTTTCAGTTGCTTTTCTGTCCAAATTGCAGTCCGTCCAAGCTCGTCTTATTAGTAGACTTTTGCATCTGTTTTTTATCCTTTTAAGGCTCATTGCAAGCCCTTAGATGTGGCTTTATGTTGTATGGTAGGGATCTTTTGTAATGCTCTATATAAAGAGCCTTTAGTCCTTTGTAATAATCAGAATATAAATGAATGAAAAACAAGGAGTTGTTACTCTTTTCAGTTAACTTGTGCAAGTCTTAGTTAACACAAATCTCAACAAACTTGTGCTAGTCTTAGTTTGTTGGCCTAAGCTTAATCCATTCACTTGTGCTAGTCTTAGTGAGTGAGTTGAGTTTAGGACTCACTGTTCTTGAACTGTTTGTGCTAGTCTTGACAGCCCAAGTTCAAGGTTTCTATCCTATGGGTTTAAACATGAGAATTCACATCAACTTGTGCTTGTCTTAGTTGTTGTTTATCCTCTACCCTATCCTTTACTTATTTGTTACAAAAACCAGAAAACTATCCCACAAAAATAGCCTTATTTCATATGTTTTATTGCTGCAATTTCAAAACAGTCCTTGGGTTGTTTGTGTGAATATTGAGTCTTTTGAAAAACACCATTGACCCCTAAGTTGGTGTTTCAAATTGGTATCAGAGCTAGGATTAGCACAAGTTCTATCTTGTGTTAGTCTTGTTTTTGCATCCTTGAGCATCAATAATTCAGTTTTGTCAAAGGTATTGCATTCTGATTTTTCATGAGAAAATCAGTAGCCAAGAGTACTCTCCCTTATGTTCCTTGTCTTAAGTTGAATTCTCCTTAACTTGGCTCTATTTCCAAATCCATGGAAGCAGCTATAAGGAGTTTACAAGGCCTAAAGATAAAGGATGAAGGTGATATGCCTAAAGGGGAAGCAACTAGCAGTCATAGGGTGCCAAGGGAACCAAAACCACCTGACTTAGGCCAAGTAGAACACATACTACTAAATGAGTCGTGTAAGTTCTCTCATGTCCTTAAAGTCAGAGGTAAAACACCATTACTTCCTATGTTTGATGGTAGAAATGGTAGGACTTTTGTTTCTTGGTTATATGAGGTTGAAAGCTTCTTTAAGAACCATCATTTTTTTGATTCAGTGAAGTGTGACCTGGTTGTGTATTGTTTAAGGGAATTTGCTTTGTTGTGGTATAATGGTCTTAATCTTTCAAGGACAATCGTAGGGAAGGGTAAGATAAAGTCTTGGTCCAAGCTTCACTCATACATGTGGTCAAAATATCTTCCTTGTTCTATCTTGAGTGATTTGTGGAGTGCACTTAAGAACCTTACACAAAATGCCTTAAGTGTTCATGAATATGCTAGGTTGTTTGAAGAATTACACTTTGTGTGTGACAAAAGAGTTGATTCTGTCCAAATGGGAGTTAGATTTTACCATGGTTTAAAATCTGAAATTTCTAAAAGAATCGATTTAGAAATGATGTATTCCTATGGCGAAATGCTTGAGTTTGCTTTGTGTGTGGAGAATAGCTTAGCAAGACATGAAAATTCTGAATCCTTGGCTAAAAGTGACAGCCTAGAAGTCATGAAAACTGTTGGAAATGAGAAGGGTTTACACCAAGAGGATGTTATTGTTTGTCTAGATTCTAAATGCATTGAACCAAGAGTCATGGGTGCTTATGATGAAACCATTGATTCATGTACTGTTGTTTTGGAAAGCCAATGTTTTGAGATTAAAACTGCACTCAACTCCACATTTGAGGATGCCAAACAAGAGGAAGAACAAGCATGTACAACCTTTAACCTGTTTAATGGTGTTAGCAAAGAACAAGTTGCTATTTTGAACCCTTTAGAGCTGTCCATAGACTCAAGGTTGGATCAACTTATAAGCTTTAAGATGGATCAATTCTTGAGTTCCTTTGAGAGTCAAATATGTAGGGATTTAGGTGGGGATGAATCAAGGGGGTGTTCTTTCATTGTCAAATGCTCAAGTGCTCAAACTCTGACCTCCTGCACCAGCCCTAAGGCTGCCATGTTACCTGATCTAGGAAGGGAAAATGACAACTTTTTCAAGGAGCAAACTGAACTTGGGATCATGGTGACTCCAAAAATCAGCTATGTCATCCTCATCTATGATCCAGGTGGGAATCACAAGAACACACCTCGTGAAGTAGTATTCAAGGTGAACTCACCTCTTGAATCTTCTGAGGCTTCAGCGAGATGCACCATCTAAGAGCATATTATAATTGCTTTCAATAAGAAGACTGAACTCATTTTTTTGTGGTGGCCTATGTTGATTATAAGTGATGTTTTGCATTCCAAATTTGAGGTCAAATTTTTTGAACTTGGGGAGAGTTGAAGCAGGGGCCAGGGGGTGTTTCCTTTCCATATTTCATCAAGAATTAGGAGATAAAGATTAACCAAGCAGTCATCACCATTGGATGCAATTTAGGAGCAAAACTGAACAAAGTGCCTATTTGAAATACTTCAATAGTTCAGGAATTCAGGCCTGAGTTCAATTGCTCATATATCGAGTTTTACTTGGTTAAAATATATGTTCTTCATATGGATATAATCTTGAAGATGTCCTCTTTCATATGGCGTTGGAATAAACAAGATTCATCAAGCAAATTTGTCACAATTGAGCTTCAAAGGCTGTCACGCAGAATGCAATGCTATTCTCCTGAAATGACCTGTCAGTACTAAAATGTCCATAAGTCAATATTTGATGGATATTTTTGATTAATTCTTTTTGGAGGTGAAAACTAACACCTTTAGCTTTCATTTGAATCATCATGAGAATTTTTATTCTACCTGAGCTGGGAGATATGATTTTTCAAAGTTCCTGTTACTGCACAAGAAGGCTGATGAACATTCACTTATGACCTGTACTTACTTAAAAGCTTATAACTGAAGTTCCAGGAACGTTTTTTGCATGATTCCAAATGGAGAAGGACGTTAACTCATATAGCTTCAATTTGGCTACTCATGGGTCTCCTAATTCTATCTCTGCAGAAAATTAAAGCATATGCAAGATGCCTCTGGAATCTGGAATGCTGCTGCACAACAGTCAAGTGACCTGCCAGTACTCAAACCTATGTATCTAGAGTTTCATACATCATTTGGGGTTGCTTCTTTTTTGACATGAAAGCTAACATCTCTAGCTTTAAAATGAGATATCATGAGCCTTGAAATTAATCCTAATGAAGGAGTTATGAAGCCTGCAAGACATGTCTGATTTCAGAAAATGCTACTGAAAGACAGCTTAGCACTTGTGTTCAGCAAGGTTGTTTGTATATGCTCAAGTACTTTGAAGTGCACGTTCAAGGCTACAAGTTGATCCTTGAATGATCCAAAATGTGTGAACATCATGTGGTAGCAAAAGGGAGCCAAGACAAGCCCCAAAAGAAAACTGCTCAACAATCCCATTTTAGGAAAGGGACAAGCTTACTTTTTTCAGTTGCTTTTCTGTCCAAATTGAAGTCTGTCCAAGCTCGTCTTATTAGTAGACTTTTGCATCTGTTTTGTATCCTTGTAAGGCTCATTGCAAGCCCTTAGATGTGGCTTTATGTTGTATGGTAGGGATCTTTTGTAATGCTCTATATAAAGAGCCTTTAGTCCTTTGTAATAATCAGAATATGAATGAATAAAAAACAAGGAGTTGTTACTCTTTTCAGTTAACTTGTGCAAGTCTTAGTTAACAAAAATTTCAACAAACTTGTGCTAGTCTTAGTTTGTTGGCCTAAGCTTAATCCATTCACTTGTCCTAGTCTTAGTGAGTGAGTTGAGTTTAGGACTCACTGTTCTTGAACTGTTTGTGCTAGTCTTGACAGCCCAAGTTCAGGGTTTCTATCCTATGGGTTTAAACATGAGAATTCACATCAATTTGTGCTTGTCTTAGTTGTTGTTTATCCTCTACCCTATCCTTTACTTATTTGTTACAAAAACCAGAAAACTATCCCACAAAAATAGCCTTGTTTCATATGTTTTATTGCTGCAATTTCAAAACAGTCCTTGGGTTGTTTGTGTGAATATTGAGTCTTTTGCAAAACACCATTGACCCCTAAGTTGGTGTTTCACATGTGGTAGCAAAAGGGAGCCAAGACAAGCCCCAAAAGAAAACTGCTCAACAATGCCATTTCAGGAAAGGGACAAGCTTACTTTTTCAGTTGCTTTTCTGTCCAAACTGCAGTCTGTCCAAGCTCGTCTTATTAGTAGACTTTTGCTTCTGTTTTGTATCCTTTTAAGGCTCATTGCAAGCCCTTAGATGTAGCTTTATGTTGTATGGTAGAGATCTTTTGTAATGCTCTATATAAAGAGCCTTTAGTCCTTTGTAATAATCAGAATACATGAATGAATGAAAAACAAGGAGTTGTTACTCTTTTCAGTTAACTTGTGCAAGTCTTAGTTAACACAAATCTCAACAAACTTGTGCTAGTCTTAGTTTGTTGGCCTAAGCTTAATCCATTCACTTGTGCTAGTCTTAGTGAGTGAGTTGAGTTTAGGACTCACTGTTCTTGAACTGTTTGTGCTAGTCTTGATAGCCCAAGTTCAGGGATTCTATCCTATGGGTTTAAGCATGAGAATTCACATCAACTTGTGCTTGTCTGAGTTGTTGTTTATCCTCTACACTATCCTTTACTTATTTGTTACAAAAACCAGAAAACTACCCCACAAAAATAGCCTTGTTTCATATGTTTTATTGCTGCAATTTCAAAACAGTCCTTGGGTTGTTTGTGTGAATATTGAGTCCTTTTCAAAACATCCTTGTACACATTTCCAATGGAGAATGGAACCATACATTGCTTGTCTACTTTAACCTCTCCTCGCTTACTCAGCCATCTTAACTTATAGGGATGAGGGTGTTCTTGAGTGCTTAGCTTCAGCTTGTCAACCATAGTGACAGAGGCCACATTGGTACAGCTACCTCCATCTATGATAAGGTTATAAACCCTCCCTTGTATGGTACATCTGCTCCTGAAATTGAGGGACCTTTGATCCTCCTCCAAAGGTATCTGTTGTGAATGCATTACCCTCCATAGAACCAAACTGTGTCATGTATCAGGGAGTGCCACTATTGCCTCCTGACTAGGCTCTTCTTCCTCACTCACCACTTCTTCAACCTCAGGCTCATTCTTCTCATACTCAACTAGACCTTCTTTTTCCCAAGTCTCAACCTCCATTATAGTTAAGGTCTTCTTAGAAGGGCAATCCTTCCTGAAATGTCCATAACCCTGACATTGGAAGCACCTAATTCTGTTCTCAGTCAATGAAGTGCTTGGTTTCTGACCCATGATGCCCTTTCCCTTGTCTAAGGTAGGTGGGGGTGCTGTCCTGGGGGTATCAATGGTCCTCACCCCACTGTAAGGTCTGGTTTGAAAAGGCCTAACAGGTTTTGGTGTGACAGGCTTAGTCTTTCCTATCTTTTCAACTCTCAAAGACAAGTTAACAACATCATCAAATGACCACAGAGGTTGCATCCTTACCTTGTTAGCAATGCTCTTATCTAGGCCCTCTAAGTACCTAGCAATCCTTTGCTCAGGTTTCTCATTTATATCACACTGCAAAGTGAGCTGTTCAAACTCTCTCAAATAGGATTCAACAGATTTATCTCCTTGCTTCAACTTAGACAACTTAATGAACAGATCCTGGGTGTAATCTTTAGCAACAAACTTATCTGACAGTTTCTTTTTCAGTTTAGTCCAAGACTTGATGGGTTCTTTTCCTTTCCTAGCCCTTAACCCTTTCATGGTTTCATACCAAAGAGAAGCATACCCTTTCAGTTTAAGGATGGCTACTTTAAAAGACTTGGGATCATTATATCCTTTATACTCAAAGATTCTTTCTACTTCTCTTAGCCATTCTAACAAATCATCAGGATTAAGACTACCAGAAAACTCAGGGATGTCTACCTTAAGATGTTTGTCTGTGTGCCTATGGATGGAAGCCCTGCTCCTTGATGAGTCTTCTGAATCTGGATACTCTTCATCATCAGGTGGCCTTCCTCTGCCTCCTCCTTGGCCTCTTCCACGTCCTCTGCCTCTTCCTCCTATGGCAATATTGCCATCAAGAGCCTCATTCATGGCCCTTGTGAGTTGTGTGACAGTTCTGGTTATGCCTTCCACCATAGTTTCTAAGTTGGTGATTCTCTCTTCACTCATTGGGTTGTTTTTTGTGTTTTTAAATGTAGTTAGGGAAAATGAACTCACTAAGACTCTCAACCAAAGCTCTGATAACCAATTTGGAGTGTAAACTACTAAGGCTTGTGAGTTTAGGGGATGCTTTAATATGATTACTAAAACTGAAAGCAAAAACAAACAGAAATGGATGCTGTTTTAGAGAGAGTGGCTTGTATTAACTGAAACTCAAGGATATGACTTAGAGAACTTCCCCTACAACATGGCACAAGAGAAAGGACTAAAAGACTGGGTTTGAGACAGGTTTAGAGTATTACAGCAATGCACAAACACCCTAGACTTAGACTCAACATCAAGCAAGCTAGTCACAGCAAAGCACAGACTTAAACTTGACTCACAAAGCAAGACACTGATCAGCACCTTGAAGATGTATCAGGCTTGACTCAAACTACAGCACTTAGCACAAGTCTGAAAGATTTGAGAGATTTCTCAAGGTTAATTCATTCATAAAGTCTGCCTAAAACAATACATAAGACCCTCCTTATATAGGGAGGTTGATACCATATGAACCTTTGGATGTAAAGTTCATCTAAGGGTCAGCTTTGGACTTGAAATACTACAACAGATAACTAATTTAGGGCCTCACAAGATGACGAGTTTAACAACTAGCTAGTACAGACACAAAGACACAAAACAGACTGAAGCAAAAAGCAATAAAGCAGTTTTTGGAGTTTTCCTGAAATGGGAAACTGTTGTTCTTGCTGTCTTGCTGCCTTGCTCTGGGTGTTTTGCTGCTCCTTGGGAATCTTCAACTCTTATTTGAACTTAGATAAACCTGCCTTGGATGAGGACAAGTTGACTTAGGCAAAAAGAACCCACAGCTGGACTTGTACTTTCCTTGCCATGAGGTTTGTAACTTGAGATTTTGCAAGACTTCTAAGGGGACTCTCCTGGGCAAACTTGTTGATTAATGAGTTGGCTTGATGGTAGGCCATGGTGGGGGTGGTTGGGATGCTCTGGTGTACCTCCTTGGTGCTTGGTTTGTTAACTGGTCTGCTGGGCTCTGACAGGCATTGTTCCTGGCTTGTGTGTGGTTTGTGGACTGATTTGGACCTTGGCATGACTTGGTGATCCCTGGAATGTCTTCTCCATTGTCTTGGCTTGGATTGGCTTGTAGTTGGCTTGACATGGCCTGATGTTTGGACCTTGTGGTTCGAGCTTCAATCTGAAGGGGTCTTGTGGTCAGGCTTGTCTGGCTTGTGGCTTGATCATCAAGGCCCCTTGGGTGAGCTCCAGCTGCAATTACCCATTGTTTGCATTGTAACTCCTTGCGTGAACAATGTGTCTTCCTTGAATTATTACCCATTGTTTACATTATAAGTCCTTGTGTAAGTCTTCCTTCATTACCCATTGTTTGCATTGTAACTCCTTGTGTGAACAATGAGTCTTCCTTGCTTCATTACCCATTGTTTGCATTGTAACTCCTTGTGTGAACAATGAGTCTTCTTTGCTTCATTACCCATTGTTTGCATTGTAACTTGTATGAACAATGAGTATTCCTTGCTTCATTACCCATTGTTGCATTATAACTCCTTGTGTGAACAATAAGTCTTCCTTCCTTTATTACCCATTGTTCCATTGTAACTCGTTGGGTGAACAATGAGTCTTCCTTACTTCATTACCCATTGTTTGCATTGTAACCCCTTGTTTAAACAATGAGTCTTCCTTTCTTCATTACCCATTGTTTGCTTTGTAACTCCTTGTGTGAACAATGAGTCTTCTTTGTTTCATTACTTATTGTTTGCATTGTAACTCCTTGTGTGAACAATGAGTCTTCCTTGCTTCATTACCAATTGTTACATTGTAACTCCTGATGTGAACAATGAGTCTTCCTTGCTTAATTACCCATTGTTTGCATTGTAACTCCTGATGTGAACAATGAGTCTTCCTTGCTTCATTACTCATTGTTTGCATTGTAACTCCTTGTGTGAACAATGAGTCTTCCTTGCTTCATTACCCATTGTTACATTGTAACTTCTTATGTTAACAATGAGTCTTCCTTGCTTCATTACCCATTGTTGCATTGTAAGTTTTTGTGTGAACAATGAGTCTTCCTTGTTTCGTTACCCATTGTTTGCATTTTAACTCCTTGTGTGAACAATGAGTCTTTCATGCTTTATTACCCATTGTTTACATTTTAAGTCCTTGTGTGAGTCTGCCTTCATTACCCATTGTTTGCATTGTAACTCCTTGTTTGTACAATGAGTCTTTCTTGCTTCATTACCCATTGTTTGCATTGTAATTACTTGTGTGAACAATGAGTCTTCTTTGCTTCATTACTCATTGTTTGCATTTTAACTCCTTGTGTGAACAATGAGTCTTCCTTGCTTCATTACCAATTGTTACATTGTAACTACTTGTGCGAACAATGAGTCTTCCTTGCTTCATTACCCATTGTTGCATTGTAACTCCTTGTGTGAACAATGAGTCTTCCTTGCTTCATTACCCATTGTTTAAATTGTAACTCCTTGTGTGAACAATGAATCTTCCTTGATTTATTACCCATTGTTTACATTGTAAGTCCTTGTGTAAGTCTTCCTTCATTACCCATTGTTTGCATTGTAACTCCTTGTTTGAACAATGAGTCTTCCTTGCTTCATTACCTATTGTTTGAATTGTAACTCCTTGTGTGAACAATGAGTCTTCCTTGCTTCATTACCAATTGTTTGCATTGTAACTCCTTGTGTGAACAATGAGTCTTCCTTGCTTCATTACCCATTGTTACATTGTAACTCCTTGTGTGAACACTGAGTCTTCCTGGCTTCATTACCCATTGCTGCATTGTAACTCCTTGTGTGACCAATGAGTCTTCCTTGCTTCATTACCCATTGTTTGCATTGTAACTCCTTGTGTGAACAAAGAGTCTTCCTTTCTTCAATACCCATTGTTGGATTGTAACTCATTTTGTGAACAATGAGTCTTCTTTGCTTCATTTCCAATTGTTGCATTGTAACTCCTTGTGTGAACAATGAGTCTTCCTTGCTTCATTACCCATTGTTGCATTGTAACAGCTTGTGTGAACAATGAGTCTCCTTGCTTCATTACCCATTGTTGCATTGTAACTCCTTGTGTGACCAATGAGTCTTCCTGGCTTCATTACCCATTGCTGCATTGTAACTCCTTGTGTGACCAATGAGTCTTCCTTGCTTCATTACCCATTGTTTGCATTGTAACTCCTTGTGTGAACAATGAGTCTTCCTTGCTTCATTACCTATTGTTACATTGTAACTCCTTGTGTGAACAATGAGTCTTCCTTGCTTCATTATCCATTGTTTGCATTGTACCTCCTTGTGTTAACATTGAGTCTTCCTTGCTTCATTACCCATTGTTTGCATTGGAACTCCTT
>JAIUZE010004837.1:0-15304 GCA_022085475.1 Heliosperma pusillum | reverse complement strand
ATGACGACTTAAAAGTCAAGAAAAGTAAATGACGACTTTAAAAAGTCAAGAAAAAGTCAAAGACGACTTAAAAAGTCAAGAAAAGTCAAAGATGACTAAAAACGGGATTTTCATGAAATCTCTCAGAAATTCCAAATACGATTTCGGAATTTCAAAATACGACCCGAAACAATAAATTCTATTTTAAAAACTTAACCAGGCTGAAAAGTATCCTTAAGAAATTTTACTAGAAAAATTGGGTACTTTTCGGGTTGTTACAGTATCGCTATACAGTTAATTAATGCACATGATTAGGAGATTGTCTTTTAGGTGTGACCTCAAGGGATCAACTGATCACCACCGTCATACGACAGTAACGTTAAACTCGATTGAGCCAATCGTTACCGATTTATGTTGACCAGTTGACTATAATATTCATCATCCCTTTGTATTCTTATTATCGAGAGTTAATTAAGTGATCGCACTATTGTTGAGGACACTTACTCCAACAATCTCTTACTTGTCCGAGACAAGTGTGCGTCACCAATTCTCTTGTCCTATTACAATATCTCCCACTCAATGCAAGGTGTCTTGCAGATCATACTTGCATTTGATCGTTTCAAGAGTGGTTTTCTCGGTTTGGAGAGTAACTGTCTGACCGAAATTATGTACCATAGATACTTTCCGAGCGTGGCCACGCATTTTTAGCTTACTCCTCCTCGAGTGGCCTTGAGATTTAAAAACAACCCTGACAAGGGGTGGACAATTCCTATCGCACTATTCCCTTCGAATAGCCACAGCTCATCATGACCCAAAAGATGCCCATTTGACCCCAGTTACGAAGGTCGTAAAGAATAAATCAAAGTCACTCTGAAACTGTGCCACCTTAGGCGAACAGTCTTTAGTCAAAGAATTGACTCAAAAGAATACTAGTAGCTCTTGCCACGACCAGGCTACAAGAATTGCCAGAATTCTATAAGCGGTCACTGCCCGACAGATTGTCCCTTACAGTCTGTCTATGTGATCGATTGGTCATCCCTTATGACCCTATGGCACTTGAACTTGCCATCAATCGCATCACACTCTAGTCACTTTGAGACGTCACCTCCTATAAGCAACTAGGGGCCAATGCTATGTTAATCCACTCCACTTTAATGGAGTCCAAAAATTGTCTCTACAATCCATTTGGATATAACAAAGCACAAAACTGAGTTTATGAAACTCAAACGATAAATGTGATTATCATATATGAACAATCAACACAATGTTATTGTTTCATATCATATAATCTAGAGTTTATTTTGTCCATGACAATTCATGACGATCTTGTTAAATGCAATAAAGGCTTGGGTAGTGAATATACCATATATTCATTTATTCCAACCTTGTGAATTGCTTTTTCCTTACATCCAATGTTATTCCTAATAACATGAATTCATATATGTACATATCTAGATCTCTATCTAGTGTTGGGCTCTTTAACTTGAAAGATGTTCCCACTCGTTATCATGATAACTGATAGGTATTAAGGTGAAATGAGCTACCATTAGCTCCTTGTAAGCCACCTTATTCTCATCATAATGTACTACGTCTCTATTTGTAGAATTTATAATGATTGACTCTTCAATCATCTTTTTAGTTATTCGCTTCTTTTATAACAAAGGTACGCCTAGGATTTCGAATAAATCCTTATAAGTTTGGAAATTTGGGTTTGTGTAACCTTTACCACATTACCAAATTTTCTCTACCAAACACAAGATGAATCCCTAGTCCTCCTTGAGAACTCTATGGATGTTCTTGTAGGCTATCCAATGACACTCATCTGGAATGATTTGTTTTGGGTTTGTCATGCTCCTAGCATACAATTCATTTAGGTATGTGCATGTTATGCCACACATGATCGATATCATGTGATCAACAACTCTTAGGTTCAGTGGATGACTATGACTCTTTCATAGTGATCCCACTTTTATCAACATAAACAACCTATTTAACTTGTTGAATAGATTAAGGATCTTATCGATATAAGATACCTTTTAAATGCCAAGCTAAAATCTTCTATTCCACAATAGATTTTGATTTTAGTATACATGTTGCCCTCTTTCATCCAACATTAAAATCCAACCACTCCTTTCAAAAAGGTAATATGAATATGTCACTCTTAATGAGTGAAACGTCATTCACGTGGAAAACAATTTCTCCCACTGAACTTCATGTCTTTACATGATAACTTAAACTCCCACTTAACTTCATGTCTATACATGACTTTAACTCCCACTGAATTTCATGTCTATACATGACTTTTCGACAATTCGAGTGAAACCCTTCTTATATCTTATAATAGAAAAGATCATCATAACCTCTAGGTAGATACATACAATAGGCTTGTGTCATGTACACATCCTATTCCAAATCCCTATTTGGACATGTGGTTTTGATGTGTATCTTGTACACACCTATTATGAGGTATTTCATTGATGTTTTGGATCTAAGCATAGTTACGCATTAACTTGGCTTTTGTAGACATCTACATGTCTATCCATGCAACTACAATTGGACAACTCCAAATAAAACATTTTCTTTGCATAGATTCCATATAGTTTCATAAGTCTCTTTTAGAAAATCGAAATTCAAAATTTCTAGGTACTTCCACTAATCATAATCTTATTATATCAAGAAAAATTTCTTTTGGTCTCGTCACTAGTCTAAGGATTCACCTAAGAACGCTTTCTTTTGGTCTCCTCACTAGTCTTGAGTCTAATCTAAGAACATTTTCTTTTGGTTTCCTCACTAGTTCCTAACTAGGTTTTCGTTGTGGCTTATTTTCTCCCACTCTATCTTTAGAAAAATACAACTATTTTCTTTAAAGATAGCCTTATGCAGCAGGAGCTCACCCAAGGGGCCTTGATGATCAAGCCACAAGCCAGACAAGCCTGACCACAAGACCCCCTTAGATTGAAGCTCGAACCACAAGGTCCAAACATCAGGCCATGTCAAGCCAAATTCAAGCCAAACCAAGCCAAGACAATGAAGAAGACATCCCAGGGTTCACCAAGTCATGCCAGGGTCCAAGTCAGTCCACATTTCACACACAAGCCTGGAACAATGCCAGTCAAGGCTCATCAGACCAGTCAGCAAGCCAAGCACCAAGGAGGTACACCAGGGCATCTCAGCCACCCCCACCATGGCCTACCATCAAGCCAACTCATTAATCAACAAGTTTGTCCAGGAGAGTCCCCTTAGAAGTCTAGCAAAATCTTAAGTTACAAGCAGTCCAAACCAGGGTCCAGTGAACCTCATGGCAGGGTAAGTTCAAGTCCAGCTGTGGGTTCCTTTTGTCTAAGTCAACTTATCCTCATCCAAGGCAGGTTTATCTAAGTTCAAATAAGAGTTGAAGAGTCCCAAGGAGCAGCAAAACACCCAGAGCAAGCAGCAAGACGACAAGAGCAACAGTTTTCCATTTCAGGGAAATTCCAAAACTTGCTTTATCACTTTTTGCATCAGTCTGTTTTGTGTCTTTGTGTCTGTACTATCTAGTTGTTAAACTCGTCCTCTTGTGAGGCCCTTAATTAGCTATTTGTTGTAGTAGTTCAAGTCCAAAGCTGACCCTTGGATGGACTTTACATCCAAGGGCTCACATTGTATCAGCCTCCCTATATAAGGAGGTTCTTATGTAATGTTTTGGCAGATTTTATGAATGAATTAACCTTGAGAAACCTCTCAAATCTTTCAAACTTATGGTAAGTGCTGTAGTTTGAGCCAAGCCTGATACACCTTCAAGGTGTCTGATCAGTGTCTTGCTTTGTGAGTCAAGTTAAGTCTGTGCTTTGCTGTGACTAGCTTGCTTGTTGTTGAGTCTAAGTCTAGGGTGTTTGTGCATTGCTGTAATACTCTAAACCTGTCTCAAATCCAGTATTTTAGTCCTTTATCTTGTGCCATGCTGTAGGGGAAGTTCTCTAAGTCATATCTTTGAGTTTCAGTTTAATACAAATCACTCTCTCTAAAACAGCCTCCAATTCTGTCTGTTTTTGTTTTCAATTTTAGTAAAAATAGTAAATCATCTCCTAAACTCACAAGACTATAAAAAGTCCTTTCTAAAACCCTAAGGAAGGTTTGTGTAAAGTTTAGTTAATTGTTGACATCATTTGCTATTTAGTTAAATTTCCTGAACTCAAATAGCATTCATGCAAGCCTTAGTAGTTTACAGTGCAATTTTGGTTATCAGAGCTTTGGTTGAGAGTCTTAGTGAATTCATTTTCCCTAACTACATTTAAAAACACAAAAAAACAACCCAATGAGTGAAGAGAGAATCACCAACTTAGAGACTATGGTGGAAGGCATAGCCAGAACTGTCACACAACTCACAAGGGCTATGAATGAGGCTCTTGATGGCAATGTTGCCATAGGAGGAAGAGGCAGAGGACGTGGAAGAGGCCAAGGAGGAGGCAGAGGAAGGACATCTGATGATGAAGAGTATCCAGATTCAGATGACTCATCAAGGAGCAGGGCTTCCATCCACAGGCACACAGACAAACATCTTAAGGTAGACATCCCTGAGTTTTCTGGTAGTCTTAATCCTGATGATTTGTTAGAATGGTTAAGAGAAGTAGAAAGAATCTTTGAGTATAGAGGATATAATGATTCTAAGTCTTTTAATGTAGCCATCCTTAAACTGAAAGGGTATGCTTCTCTTTGGTATGAAACCATGAAAGGGTTAAGGGCTAGGGAAGGGAAAGAACCCATCAAGTCTTGGACTAAACTGAAAAAGAAACTGTTAGATAAGTTTATTGCTAAGGATTACACCCAGGATCTGTTCATTAAGTTGTCTAAGTTGAAACAAGGAGATAAATCTGTTGAATCCTATTTGAGAGAGTTTGAACAGCTCACTTGGCAGTGTGATATAAATGAGAAACCTGAGCAAAGGATTTCTAGTTACTTAGAGGGTCTAGATAAGAGCATTGCTAACAAGGTTAGGATGCAACCTCTGTGGTCATTTGATGATGTTGTTAACTTGTCTCTGAGAGTTGAAAAGATAGGAAAGGCTAAGCCTGTCACACCAAAACCTGTTAGGCCTTTTCAAACCAGATCTTACCGTGGGGTGAGGACCATTGATACCCCCAAGACAGCACCCCCACCTACCTTAGACAAGGTAAAGGGCATCATGGGTCAGAAACCAAGCACTTCATTGACTGAGAACAGAATTAGGTGCTTCCAATGTCAGGGTTATGGACATTTTAGGAAGGATTGCCCTTCTAAGAAGACTTTAACTATAATGGAGGTTGAGACTTGGGAAAAAGAAGGTCTAGTTGAGTATAAGAAGGATGAGTCTGAGGTTGAAGAAGTGGTGAGTGAGGAGGAAGAGCCTAGTCAGGAGGCAATAGTGGCACTCCCTGATACAGTCCACAGTCTGGTTCTATGGAGGGTAATGCATTCACAACAGATACCTTTGGAGGAGGATCAAAGGTCCCTCATTTTCAGGAGTAGATGTACCATACAAGGGAGGGTTTGTAACCTTATCATAGATGGAGGTAGCTGTACCAATGTGGCCTCTGTCACTATGGTTGACAACTGAAGCTAAGTACTCAGGAACACCCTCATCCCTATAAGTGGAGATGGCTGAGTAAGGGAGCAGAGGTTAAGGTGGACAAGCAATGTATGGTTCCATTCTCTATTGGAAATGTATACAAGGATGAAGTACTGTGTGATGTGGTTCCAATGGATGCCTGTCACTTATTATTGGGAAGGCCATGGGAGTTTGATAAGAGCTCCATACACCAAGGAAGGAGCAACACCTATTCCTTCAAACATGGGAGCAGGAAGGTGACATTAGCCCCTTTGCCACCTAATCAGAAGAGTTATGGGAGTCCCAGTATGGCTGAAGACTTTAGTGGAGTCTTGTTCCTATCTGTATCAGCAATGGTCAAAGAGTTTAGTGAGGAACAACCTGTGTTGATGCTGCTATCAAAGGAGGTTCAGGAAGGGGAGTCTAAAGTAGTTCCTGCAGAAGTTAAGCCCCTCATTAATCAATTCAAAGAAGTGTTCCCAGAGGAACTTCCTGATGGCTTACCCCCTGTGAGAGGAATTGAACATCAGATAGACCTTGTGCCAGGGTCTGTACTACCTAATAGACCAGCATACAGATGTGATCCCAAGGCTACACAAGAACTGCAGAAACAAGTTGGAGAGTTGATGAGTAAAGGGTTTGTAAGGGAGTCACTAAGTCCATGTGTTGTGCCTGCATTATTGGTTCCTAAGAAGGATGGAACTTGGAGGATGTGCATAGATAGCAGGGCTATCAATAACATCACAGTCAAGTACAGGTTCCGTATACCTAGGCTTGATGACATGTTGGATGAGCTGAGGGGATCAAGGTTCTTTTCTAAGATTGATTTGAGGCAAGGCTACCATCAAGTGAGGATCAGGGAAAGAGATGAGTGGAAGACAACCTTCAAAACAAAGCATGGCCTCTATGAGTGGCTTGTCATGCCCTTTGGCCTGTCAAATGCCCCAAGTACCTTAATGAGATTGATGACAGAGGTGCTTAGGCCTTGCCTAGGGAGATTTGTGGTAGTATACTTTGATGATATTCTCATCTACCGCAAGAGCATGGATGATCATTTGAGGCATCTTGAGGCTGTGTTTGAGATACTTAAGGAGAGTAAACTCTTTGGGAAGCTTGAGAAGTGCACCTTTATGACTAAGGAAGTTAAGTTTCTAGGATATGTGGTGTCTGGTAGAGGCATTTCAGTGGATCAGGACAAGATCATTGCTGTTCAGTCTTGTCCTGTTCCTAGGAACATCACAGAAGTAAGAGGGTTTCATGGCTTAACATCTTTCTACAGGAGGTTCATTAAGAACTTCAGCACCATTGCAGCACCCCTCACTGAATGTATGAAGAAAGGAGAGTTCACTTGGACTGAGAATGCTTTGCAGGCTTTCAAATACATAAAGAAACTCTTGTGCAATGCCCCTATCCTCAGGTTGCCAGACTTTAATTGCCTATTTGAGGTTGAATGTGATGCAAGTGGAGTGGGAATTGGAGCTGACCTCATCCAGGAGAAGAAGCCTGTAGCCTATTTCAGTGAAAAGTTAAATGGTGCCAAGCTGAGCTATTCTACTTATTATAAGGAGTTTTATGCTCTTGTAAAGGTTCTAAGGCATTGGAGTCATTACCTGAAGCCCAAGCCTTTTGTCCTACACTCTGATCATGAAGCATTGAAGTACATAGGAGGCTAGCATAAGCTCAGTCACAGACATGCTAAATGGGTGGAGTTCCTCCAGTCATTTACCTTTTCTAGCAAATACAAAGAAGGGAAACAAAATGTTGTAGCTGATGTATTGTCTAGAAGGTACACCCTGCTATCAACCATGGAACAAAGGGTTCTTGGGTTTGAGTTCATGAAAGACATGTATCAGGAGGATCCAGACTTTGCAGAAGATTGGCTAGCACAGAAAGAGGGAACCAGGACTATTGATTCACCCTACACTCTACAAAATGGATTCCTGTTTAAAGGAAACAAGCTGTGTGTTCCCAGAGGTTCTTATAGGAGTCTATTGATCAAGGAAGTGCATGGAAGTGGCCTTGGAGGACACTTTGGGGTTCAGGAGACTGTGGATATACTGCTGGATCAGTTCTACTGGCCTAAGATGATGGGAGAGGTCCAAATAGTGCTCAGGAGGTGTGGAGTCTGTCAAAAGGTCAAGAGTTCATTCCAGGCAGGGTCTTACACTCCCCTACAAGTCCCTTGTAGGCCTTGGGAAGATGTGAGTATGTATTTCATAGTGGCATTGCCTAGAACAGCAAGAGGCAAGGATTCTATTATGGTGGTTGTGGACAGGTTCAGTAAGATGACACATTTCATTGCCTGTAAGAAGACTGAGGATGCTGTGAGTGTGGCAGAGCTATATCTTGATGAGGTGGTGAGATTGCATAGTGTTCCAAGGACTATTGTGTATGCAGGGACACAAAGTTTATGAGCCATTTCCTGAGAACATTATGGAAGCTTCTTAATACCAGGTTGTTGTTTAGTACCTCCCATCATCCTCAAACAGATGGACAAACTGAGGTGACCAACAAGACTTTGGGAAGGATCTTAAGGTGTATAGTTAGCAAATCTCTCAAGGATTGTGATTTAAAGCTGGCTCAAGCAGAGTTCTCCTTTAATAGAGCTCCATCATCAGCCACATGCCACTCCCCCTTTTAAGTGGTCTATGGTACTAACCCCTTAATGCCTTTGAATTTGTCTAATGTGTGCAGGTCAGAGATCCATTATGATGCCAAGAAGAGGGTGGAACAAATGCTAAAACTCCATGAGTCAGTCAGAAAACAAATTGATAGAACCAATGATATATACAAGAAGAATGCCAAGGTTCCTAAGATCAAGAAAGACTTTGCACCAGAAGACTTAGTATGGATCAATCTAAGGAAAGAGAGGTTCCCCTCCAGAAGAAAGAACAAGCTAGAGCCAAGTGCAGATAGTCCTTTTCAAGTCATAGAGAAGATAGGCCCTAATGCCTACAGAATTGATCTGCGAGGAGAATATGCAGTTCATGGAACATTTAATGTTGGAGACCTTAGTCCCTTCTATGAAGACTCTGAGGGAGAGGAAGTCACAGGCTTGAGGTCAAGCCCTTTTCAACCTGGGGAGGCTGCAGCAGGAGCTCACCCTAGGGGCCTTGATGATCAAGCCACAAGCCAGACAAGCCTGACCACAAGACCCCCTCAGATTGAAGCTCGAACCACAAGGTCCAAACATCAGTCCATGTCAAGCCAAATTCAAGCCAACCCAAGACAAGAGAAAGAAGAAGACATCCCAGGGTTCACCAAGTCAGGCCAGGGTCCAAGTCAGTCGACATTTCACACACAAGCCAGGAACAATGCATGTCAGGGCTCATCAGACCAGTCAGCAAGCCAAGCACCAAGGAGGTACACCAGGGCAGCCCAGCCACCCCCACCATGGCCTACCATCAAGCCAACTCATTAATCAACAAGTTTGTCTAGGAGAGTCCCCTTAGAAGTCTAGCAAAATCTTAAGTTACAAGCAGTCCAAACCAGGGTCCAGTGAACCTCATGGCAGGGTAAGTTCAAGTCCAGCTGTGGGTTCCTTTTGTCTAAGTCAACTTATCCTCATCCAAGGTGCAACAGGAGTATGTGACCAAGCCAAGACACGAGCTCAAGACAAGACTCAACATCAAGACATCAACACCATTCAAGACAACAACATCCTTTCAGACAACACCATGACCAGTTATGACAATGTCCTATTCAGTCCAAGCCACAACCACTTCAAGCCTGCTAAGACAACACCACCACAACCAGAACAAAGCCTAGCCATCCACTTCCCAAGACTAAGCCACAACAAGGCACAACCAACAGCCCAACAAACCCAACACAACAAAAACAGCCCTCAGCCAAAAACAGCCTATCACAGCCTTTCTAAACAGGGTCCATGGGGGCCTCACACAATCAAACAAGCCTAAACAACCCTCAAACCTATGTCTTGGTAAGGTCCTCTACAACTTTCCCCAGGACTTCCCTTCCAAGAAACAAACACACAAAGAGTTAGCTTAGGGACAACTTCAGACTGTCCAGATTTCAGCCTTTTGTGCAGTAGTTAATATGTCACTGTCAACCTTCCTCTTTTGAACAAGCAATGCGTGAGGGACCTTCAGCACATCTTTGGGAGCCATCCTACTTCAGTTTGGCTCACAAACCCAAACTTGAAAGTCCACTCTTCATCCAAGACACACCTGATCAAAACAATTAAGGAAGATTGTCCCTTTAGAAACTGCTTTTCTGCTTTATCTACTTTATGTCAGTATTCTGCAAGTTTGTAGCTGTTATTTTGTTTTATGTTGTAAGCCTTTGTGGCCCTAGATGTATCCTAACGTCTGAGATGTATCCTTGCTGCCTATATAAGGCCTTCACCTAATGAAATACAAATCAGATTTGAAGTAAAACATAAACTGAAACCTTGTTTCTGTTGCAATCTCTTGGCTGTGTGCTTGAGACAACTTCCTTTGCTTTGTGCTTGGAAGTGAGCTTGGGTCCTTAGCTGTGTGCTGGGATCAAGGTTCAACCCTCAATCATTGGCTTTGTGCTTTGGTTAAGGTCCTATCCTTGTCATTTAACAATCAATTCAAACAGAAACAGAGTAATTGCAAGTGTCTTAACCTTAGTTCAATTTGTCATTGTTTAGTTGTCTTTTCTGAATAGTTTCAGTGCAAATTGGTTATCAGAGCTTTGGTTTGTGAGTTCATCTACCTAACTACATTAAAAACACAAAATACAACCATGAGTGAAGAGAGAATCACAGGTCTTGAAAACACAGTTCAAGATCTTGTCAGAACTGTAATGGAGGTCTCTAGATCTGTCAATGAACTCCTTGAGGGCCAACAGAACAATGATACAAGGGGAGGCAGAGGTCGAGGAAGAGGAGCACCTTTCCCACAAGGTGGAGGAAGGAGGAGACAACCTGTAGATCAGTTTGAAATGTCAGATTCAGATGGCTCAGATCACAGTCTTCTCAGACACCAAGACAAAGATATCAAGGTAGAGATTCCTGACTTTCTAGGTAGCTTGAACCCTGATGATTTCTTAGATTGGCTAAGGTCTGTAGAAAGAGTCTTTGAGTTTAAAGGATACACTGATAGAAAGGCTTTTAAGGTTGCTATCATGAAACTAAAAGGCTATGCCTCACTTTGGTATGAAAACATGAAAACCTTGAGGGTTAGGGAAGGGAAAGAACCTGTAAAGTCATGGCTCAAACTGAAAAAGAAAATGAGAGCTAAGTTTGTCTCTAGGGACTACACTCAAGACATGTTCATTAAGCTTACTCACCTAAAGCAAGACCAAAGACCTTTAGAGTCCTACCTAAGAGACTTTGAACAACTCACTTTGCAATGTGAGGTTGTTGAGAAATCTGAACAAAAGATAGCAAGGTTCTTAGAGGGGTTGGATGAAAGGATAGCTAGTAAAGTCAGGCTACAAAACATATACTCCTTTGAGGAAGATGTCAACTTGTCTTTGAGGGTAGAAAAATTGGGAAAAGGAAAGGCCAGTGCTTCTAAGACACCTTCCAGAACCCCCACCTTCAAGCCTTTTGTAGGAGTCAAGATAGGAGAACCTGTGGTTCCTGTTAAGACCCCTTTCAACCTTGATAAAGGCAAGGCTGTTGAGGCAGGCCAAAGGAAGACTACCCCTCTCAAAAAGTGCTTTCAATGTCAAGGGTATGGACATTTTGCTAGAGAATGTCCATCTAAAAGGGCTCTGAGTACCCTAGAAGTAATCCATTGGGGAGATGATGAAGTGTTGGTCTGTGATGAAGAGATGGAAGAGCCTGAGGTAGAGGCTAGTGAGGAGTTGATAGAGCCTGATGCAGGTTTAAGTTTGGTAACATGGAGAGTAATCCATACTCAACCACAACCTTTGGAAGAGGACCAAAGACACCAGATCTTTAGGACCAGATGTACCATCAAGGGTAGAGTATGTAACCTCATTATTGATGGGGGAAGCTGCACTAATGTGGCCTCCAAAACACTGATAGACAAGCTAGCTCTGCCCACCAAGGACCACCCCCTACCTTACAAACTCAGATGGCTAAACAAAGGGGCTGAGATCAAGGTGGATAAACAATGTGTTATACCTTTCTCAATTGGTAAAGGGTATGTGGATGAGAGTCTTTGTGATGTTCTACCTATGGATGCATGTCACCTTCTGCTTGGGAGACCATGGGAGTTTGATAGGGATGCCATACACCATGGGAGAGACAACACCTACACCTTTAAGTATGGGAAGAAGAAGATCACCCTAGCACCTTTACCACCTGCTTTAAAGATCAACCCAAACCCCATGAGTGAGGCTTCCAAAGAAGTCATGTTGATAAGTGAGTCAGAAATAGCACAAGAGCTAAGTGAGCTACAACCTGTATACATATTGCTTGCCAAGGAGACTGGGATGAGTATCATTGATATCCCTGAAGAGGTCAAATCTATCCTAGAAAGTTATGGTGATGTCTTCCCTACTGAGCTTCCTAGTGGACTGCCACCACTTAGAGGAATAGAGCACCACATTGACCTAGTGCCTGGAGCTATCTTACCCAACAAGCCAGCTTATAGGAGTGACCCTAAGGCTACACAAGAGCTCCAACTTCAAGTAGGTGAACTACTCAACAAGGGCTATGTCAGAGAGTCCCTCAGTCCTTGTGCTGTACCAGCCTTGCTTGTGCCAAAAAGGATGGGACTTGGCGTATGTGCATTGACAGTAGGGCCATCAACAACATTACCATCAAGTATAGGTTTCCCATACCTAGACTTAATGATATTCTGGATGAGCTAAGTGGGGCTCAAGTGTTCACTAAGATTGATCTGAGGCAGGGCTACCACCAAGTGAGGAAAAGAGCAGGGGATGAATGGAAGACAGCATTCAAGACAACAACATCCTTTCAGACAACACCATGACCAATTATGACAATGTCCTATTCAGTCCAAGCCACAACCACTTAAAGCCTGCTAAGACAACACCACCACAACCAGAACAAAGCCTAGCCATCCACTTCCCAAGACTAAGCCACAACAAGGCACAGCCAACAGCCCAACAAACCCAACACAACAAAAACAGCCCTCAGCCAAAAACAGCCTATCACAGCCTTTCTAAACAGGGTCCATGGGGGCCTCACACAATCAAACAAGCCTAACCAACCCTCAAACCTATGTCTTGGGAAGGTCCTCTACAACTTTCCCCAGGACTTCCCTTCCAAGAAACAAACACACAAAGAGTTAGCTTAGGGACAACTTCAGACTGTCCAGATTTCAGCCTTTTGTGCAGTAGTTAATATGTCACTGTCAACCTTCCTCTTTTGAACAAGCAATGCGTGAGGGACCTTCAGCACATCTTTGGGAGCCATCCTACTTCAGTTTGGCTCACAAACCCAAACTTGAAAGTCCACTCTTCATCCAAGACACACCTGATCAAAACAATTAAGGAAGATTGTCCCTTTAGAAACTGCTTTTCTGCTTTATCTACTTTATGTCAGTATTCTGCAAGTTTGTAGCTGTTATTTTGTTTTATGTTGTAAGCCTTTGTGGCCCTAGATGTATCCTAACGTCTGAGATGTATCCTTGCTGCCTATATAAGGCCTTCACCTAATGAAATACAAATCAGATTTGAAGTAAAACATAAAACTGAAACCTTGTTTCTGTTGCAATCTCTTGGCTGTGTGCTTGAGACAACTTCCTTTGCTTTGTGCTTGGAAGTGAGCTTGGGTCCTTAGCTGTGTGCTGGGATCAAGGTTCAACCCTCAATCATTGGCTTTGTGCTTTGGTTAAGGTCCTATCCTTGTCATTTAACAATCAATTCAAACAGAAACAGAGTAATTGCAAGTGTCTTAACCTTAGTTCAATTTGTCATTGTTTAGTTGTCTTTTCTGAATAGTTTCAGTGCAAATTGGTTATCAGAGCTTTGGTTTGTGAGTTCATCTACCTAACTACATTAAAAACACAAAATACAACCATGAGTGAAGAGAGAATCACAGGTCTTGAAAACACAGTTCAAGATCTTGTCAGAACTGTAATGGAGGTCTCTAGATCTGTCAATGAACTCCTTGAGGGCCAACAGAACAATGATACAAGGGGAGGCAGAGGTCGAGGAAGAGGAGCACCTTTCCCACAAGGTGGAGTAAGGAGGAGACAACCTGTAGATCAGTTTGAAATGTCAGATTCAGATGGCTCAGATCACAGTCTTCTCAGACACCAAGACAAAGATATCAAGGTAGAGATTCCTGACTTTCTAGGTAGCTTGAACCCTGATGATTTCTTAGATTGGCTAAGGTCTGTAGAAAGAGTCTTTGAGTTTAAAGGATACACTGATAGAAAGGCTTTTAAGGTTGCTATCATGAAACTAAAAGGCTATGCCTCACTATGGTATGAAAACATGAAAACCTTGAGGGTTAGGGAAGGGAAAGAACCTGTAAAGTCATGGCTCAAACTGAAAAAGAAAATGAGAGCTAAGTTTGTCTCTAGGGACTACACTCAAGACATGTTCATTAAGCTTACTCACCTAAAGCAAGACCAAAGACCTTTAGAGTCCTACCTAAGAGACTTTGAACAACTCACTTTGCAATGTGAGGTTGTTGAGAAATCTGAACAAAAGATAGCAAGGTTCTTAGAGGGGTTGGATGAAAGGATAGCTAGTAAAGTCAGGCTACAAAACATATACTCCTTTGAGGAAGCTGTCAACTTGTCTTTGAGGGTAGAAAAATTGGGAAAAGGAAAGGCCAGTGCTTCTAAGACACCTTCTAGAACCCCCACCTTCAAGCCTTTTGTAGGAGTCAAGATAGGAGAACCTGTGGTTCCTATTAAGACCCCTTTCAACCTTGATAAAGGAAAGGCTGTTGAGGCAGGCCAAAGGAAGACTACCCCTCTCAAAAAGTGCTTTAAATGTCAAGGGTATGAACATTTTGCTAGAGAATGTCCATCTAAAAGGGCTCTGAGTACCCTAGAAGTAATCCATTGGGGAGATGATGAAGTGTTGGTCTGTGATGAAGAGATGGAAGAGCCTGAGGTAGAGGCTAGTGAGGAGTTGATAGAGCCTGATGCAGGGCTAAGTTTGGTAACATGGAGTAATGCATACTCACCCACAACCTTTGGAAGAGGACCAAAGACACCAGATCTTTAGGACCAGATGTACCATCAAGGGTAGAGTATGTAACCTCATTATTGATGGGGGAAGCTGCACTAATGTGGCTTCCAAAACACTTATAGACAAGCTAGCTCTACCCACCAAAGACCACCCCCTACCTTACAAACTCAGATGGCTAAACAAAGGGGCTGAGATCAAGGTGGATAAACAATGTGTTATACCTTTCTCAATTGGTAAAGGGTATGTGTATGAGAGTCTTTGTGATGTTCTACCTATGGATGCATGTCACCTTCTGCTTGGGAGACCATGGGAGTTTGATAGGGATGCAATACACCATGGGAGAGACAACACTTACACCTTCAAGTATGGGAAGAAGAAGATCACCCTAGCACCTTTACCACCTGCTTTAAAGATCAACCCAAACCCCATGAGTGAGGCTTCCAAAGAAGTCATGTTGATAAGTGAATCAGGAATAGCACAAGAGCTAAGTGAGCTACAACCTGTATACATATTGCTAGTCAAGGAGACTGGGATGAGTATCATTGATATCCCTGAAGAGGTCAAATCTATCCTAGAAAGTTATGGTGATGTCTTCCCTACTGAGCTTCCTAGTGGACTGCCACCACTTCGAGGGATAGAGCACCACATTGACCTAGTGCCTGGAGCTATCTTACCCAACAAGCCAGC
>JAIUZE010004836.1:0-91891 GCA_022085475.1 Heliosperma pusillum | reverse complement strand
CATAAGCATTAGGAGCAACATACGAGGTACGAGCCTCGTTGGCAATCTCGCGAATTGAACTCTCTGCCCATATAGCATCGTTGTAAATAGAGACAAAGGAAGTAGAACCCATACTGATCTTGCCCTTTACCTGAGGAGAAAGTTTTCCCAGGTAAAAGAATGCCTTATCTTCCTCCACTTTAATAAGCCGAGTGGCATAATGAGCCAACTCGTTGAATTTGGTCGTGAACTCCTGAACAGAGAGACTTCCCTGTTTGAAGTCCATGAATTCCCTCAGTTTCTGCTGCCTCAATTAATCAGGGTAGAACCTCGTCTCTAATAGCTCACGGAAACGAGTCCAACCAAAACCAGGTTCCAACTTAGAAGTAGGGCCAGAAAGTGACCACCACTGATCAACTTCCTTCTCTAAGAAGTGGGAAGCAAGACGGACTTTATCCGTTTCAAGAACATCATATAGAGAAAAGTTCTTCTCCATTTCCCGTATCCATTCCGAAAGCTCGATGGGATCTACTTCACCACCATAGGTTTTGGCTTTGCTCCTAGACAGTTGTGAAGCAAACCCAGTAAACTTCCATGCTCTCTGGTCCGTGAGGAGATTAGGAAATAGGGAATTGGCTTTGTTGTGATTTTGTTGATTTTGCTGGTTCTGAATAATAACAGTAAGAGCTGCTAAGATCGGGTTGTCAATTCTCGGAGGCATCTTGCAAAAAGAAAACACAGATTAGTACTTATCATATAGCAAGCACAAAGAGACTACAACATAATCCTAATCTACCCATCTTACCATTCTATCTCACGGTTTATTATTTTATTAAGGTCAAGTTATTTATGCAAGGGTACACAAACGTGCGTCGGGAGCAAAATAGCTCTGATACAAACTGTGACACCCTCAAATTTGCGGAAAGAAAGATAAACAGTAAAATTAAATAAATAAAAGATGAGAATACATTTCTAATAGGTTCACTTTAGTGAAAATCGGTAAATTTTAAAACCGGAACCTACTATTAAATATATTCATCAAAACAAAGGTGTCTTAAAATAAAAAGGTTCATAACAAAAAGGAAATAATATTATACATAAGAAATATCCAAAACGGGAGACATATCTCCCGTATAAATACGGAAAATAAAAGAGTGTATAATAATATACAATCCTAAGAACCGAATATAGGTCCAAGGTAAATACTTCGCTAGCTCGTCAACGTACCAAGTATGCATCACAAACCTGCCAACCGGCATTATTAAAATAAACACGGAAGGCTAAGTCAGTGGGAGTAACTCCAGTTCTTCCCAGCCACGAAAATGTCGAGTTAATTTAAAACATGAATAACATAAAAGAGATGTATATGGCAAAATACAAAACCTTAACATATCCGAGTATGCTTTTATGGTATGAAACAAATAACTAAAAATATAAACCTAAGCATATGAGGATAAAGCTACTAATGCAGCTTCATGTGAAGCGGTAACAAACCGTTACACGAGGTAGGGAAGCTAGTGATCTTAGCTCAGAGGTTACATTTAAAACATGGCCATAATACAACTCAACCCTAAACATACAAACTATCATGTGAATCAGTTAACAACCGGTAATCCAAACTCTATCAACCTTAGCCGGCTTGCATCTCACCTTCTAAGATTCATAGAATCATCAAACATGAAAGACCAATACGTCTACAAACAGGCATAAGTTCTTAGTACGGCCAATAGTCGACTTCTGTAACTCGAGGCTATACCACAAGGTAGGAAAACATCCTAGTCCTAGACTGATCAGACCTAGAGACAACAGCTAACCCATTCCCTGTCTCATGACCAAAAGTACATGAGAATCTCTACTAGGCGACCCCCTAAGCGGAGTTGGCTAGTACTTAAGCTGGCTCCATTCCCAAAGTGGAAGCAATTAGGCAGCCATGCCCCAACTTGGATATAAACCCACCAAGCCGGGAACACAAAAGCTATCAACGGTGAACATATACTCGTTAAAGATAATATGGCCTATCAATGTCATGGCCCAAGGTGGTCATTTAGAATTAGAATGGTCAAGACGCCATATAATCATAATTCTCTATGGGTACTTAGTCAACACGACATATATCATACAATTAAACAGTCACGGGAAAAACTTCCTATCATGTGACTAATTGCATATAAATCATATTCAAATATCATATCGCCTCATATCTATTAAGGCTCATTCATTCATTCATTAAATAAAACCTTACCTGAAGACAAATCCCCGACCCGAGTCCCGCGACGGGTCATCAGGCAAAACGGGGCTGACTAGATCATAGTTTGACCAAACCCGTTTGGTCAAACCGGCTAGAAACAGAGTCTTAGCCATTTAGGCTTGAACATAAGAACATCATATTCATTTCATGCTATTTTATTCTAATTTCTAACATGTGAATTATTAATTCTTACGAAACCCGTTTGACTTAAGGAATATCAAATTAAACTACAATCTCATGCTATAATTTCTAACATGTGAGACATAATAATATTATGAAAACCGTTTAATTAAATAATTTACTTATTAAAATTTCCCACTTGCTAAATATTACAAAACATGATATAATAATAACACTAAACTCAAAAACCGTCACAAGTCCAAAGAGGGCTCACGGGTCATCCGGGCTGGACTGGACCGAGACATGAACCGGGCCTGGACTGGGCCCACGGGCCTGGTTTGGGCCGGTTTTGGTCACTATTTCTAAAACCGTTTCTTAATATTTTCCCGCATGCTTAACATATTTAAAACCCGTCAAAACAACAACAAAACAATCAAGTATCGACACAAGCCCAAAGGCCAAATCACGGACCAACCTAGACCGGGTCTGAACCGGCCTGGACCGGGCTGAACCGGGCCTGAACCGGCCGGTTTTCAGCCACCACACACGGCCACCACCATAGAACAACTCCAAATTATTTCTAACATGTTTTAATTAACAACCATCCATTTTAACAACCAATTCAACCATCATTCATACAAAAATCATGATTATGAACAAATCATCCAACATGTCAAAAACACTAAATATGTTAAAAATTCATACAACATAATAATAATAACAACCTAACATGTTACTACTTAAAAACCGTAAATAACACAAACAAAACAATAACAAAAATATGTAACATTAATTCGTCGAGTAACTCGAATATCGTTACCTTAGCTACCACAAAACCAAGTAGCACCAAAATAAGAACTAAAAACCCGTCTACTAATCTTCTTCTAAAATATACGAGTCACCAAACTCGTCTTCATAATCTTCTCCTATAAGAAATGACAAAAATAACATTATTAGAATTAAAACCTGATTTCAACAATTAAAGTGTTGAAAACGATTTTGTCGGAATTGAAAATAAAACGTACATAGAGATGAAGAGCGGAGAGGAGACTCTAGAAATATAAGTTAGGACGGAGTTGGCCAAGTAACGAAGGTTTTGTGACGATTTTGCTCAAGAATGCTCAAGAACGATCAAGAACACGAAGAACGATTATGATTATATTAAAGAAGGTATTAAATAGATATTAAGTTGATTTAATGTAAAATGAAAAGATAATTAGTGAGTAAGAGTGGGAGTTGGGCCGTGTAAATATAGGGAATTACGGGAGTCGGGTTTTGAACTTGTTGTTACGGGATTGACTCGGGTTTTATAAATATATTATTGTAATTATTTAGATATTATTAGATATTATTTTAGTTTAATCAAATATCTAGATATTGTTTAGATATTATGTTAGTTTAATCAAAAGAAAGGAAAATATCTAATCCTAAGAGGAAGAGGAAGAGGCGTGTGGAGTAGGAGGAAATCGGGTCTGTTTTTAAGCGATTTGCGTAATTTAAACTGACAGATTGATAAAGTTACAAATATCTTAGATATTATTATTAGTTTAATCAAAATATCTAATATGAGGGACAAAGGTGATTTTGGGCGTGTGACTCATGCAGGAGTCGGGTTTCGGGTTTGTTTCGGGACTTAAGTTGACTCGGGAATAGTTAAATGACGTTCGGGGTTAAACCGTAAAACCTACTCTTTAATTCCGAATAAATTCAAAATAATTATATTAAATTATAATAAATTCAAATAAATCGTAATAAATTAAAATAAATTAAATTTATTCATTTTTCAAATATAATTTCTGTCTTTCAAATTACGGGTTGTTACACTAGCAGTTAGCTAACCACTACAAATAGATTTACTGCTTTGGAGGAGAATAAGGATGACCATTGTTCTTTGCCACTAGGTGGTACCTCAACATTTGCTGGGGAGACTTGTATTCCCTTAGCTAAGGATTATAGTCCTCAGAAGGGTCTGTCAATCCCTCAGCCTGTTGTAATGCATCTAGGATGTAGCAAAGAAGATAGGACGAAAAAGGCTCAAATAGCCTTGAAGAGAGACTCTTCATTTGATTCCATACGTAATATGTGCCATGCCTACTCAATAAATGAAAATTTGGATAAATATAAGTGAGAAGCTTAAATAGGGAAAGATTACTTCCTGACATGGGTAAATGAAGATCTCTACTTGGAATATTGGGGGGGGGGGGGGGGGGGGGGGGGGGGGGGGGGGGGGGGGAGGAATGAGCCTCTTAAGCATAAGGTTTTGGAATTTCTGCCTATTTATAAATTTGATATTTTAGGGGACTTGGAAACTATATTTAAGGAAAAGAATGCATTGAAAATTATCAAGAATAAATTTCATGCTTATAGTACTATCTACAATTATGATCATCGTTATAATGGAAGAATCTGGCTTCTTTGGAGGCCTGTTACTGTCTATGTCATCCCTGTGGTCGTCCATGCTTAGTTTATTCACTGTACTGTTACTCAACATGCTACCTGAAAACAATTTTATCTAACTGTTGTGTATGCAAGCAATGATGCTAATGATATAGAGAATCTCTGGTATGCCTTGTATAATATTAGTCTTACTGTGGATAAGTGGATTTCCTGGGAGACTTCAATATAGTTAAAGATATTGATAAGCGGTTTGTTGCGTACCGCTCAAGCAAAACAATTTATAAAACCCAACTAATGCGATAGCGGAAGTCGGGGTCGAACCACAAGGATGGAGGGGTCAACTACAAGTTTGAATGAATCCTATTCTAGCCTAATAAGAGATTGATTGGAAGATTAACTAAAACTAGGAAATGCAAGTAAAAGCTAAATAACAAGGTAAGACAATTAAGGGAAAACTAAGGTGAAGGGTTCACCTTAGGGGGATTAATGGGCTAGTCTAGCAATTAGCAAATGGGTAACAAATTCGAGTAGAATTAATTGCTAATGTCTTAACAATTAATAATCATCAACAAAGCCATCACATTTGTCTCAAATCACCCATATAAACACTTAGTCTAATCATCTCTACCACCGTCGCTTAAGAGATAATCAAACCATGCTTGATAAAATGGCAACTTTCGTTTACACATTTCATCAAACACTTAGTGTGCATATGAGTAATACCCAAATAATTACCACGAATCTACTAATTACCCAACTAATTAACCCACATAATCCTCCCTTAGGCTCCCCCCTAAACCCTAGAAGGGAACTACTCACTCATTCTAAGGGAAATCAAACAACTAGAGGTAATGAATAGTGAAATGAACATAGTGCTATGGAGATGAATAATTATAACAATCAAATGATAAACAATAAACTAGAAATGAAATTAAATTGCATAAATAACAAAAAGATGAGAAATTTATACCAACAAGCTTGTATTAGTGAATAGGGAGAATGTCTTCAACCCAAAATCCTCAATACAAACCCAAAACTGAAAGAATTCTACTAGGAAAGACTAGATTTAACAACTTGAAATGAGAAATTAAGTTTAATTAGGGAACGATTAAGAGAGTAATTAGTGCTTGATAGAGGTTACAAATTATCTAGGGTTTTGTGCTAAGAGGTAATGAAAAGCTGCTTACAAAATATTAGGGGAAGGGTATATATAGGTATCTCGAAAATTAAGAAAGAAATTAGAAGAAGAGTCAAAAATGCGGAGTCGTGTTCCTGGCCGGTTGACCGGCCGCCGGCCCTCTGACCGGCCGGGAGCACATAAGTAGCTTCCATCTTCTCGTCTTCAAAAATAATCTAAGTATGGAAATGGGAGTCCTGGCCAGTCGACCGGCCGCCGGTCCCCGACCGGCCTAGAACACATGATGCTTCTCAATTGCCTACTGATGTAGCGCAGGCCGGGTGGGCGACCGGCCGCCGGTCGACCGGCCGGCGCTACCTGGGCCTTTTCTTCTCTTCCTCTTCTTCTTTTATTTGGGTGTGTGTAGGCTGTGCCGGGTGGCCGGCCGCCGGTCAGTTGGCCGGCCTGTACCACCTGGGGCTTGCTTTCCTCACCTCTTCATCTCATCTCCGAATCCCGACTCATGCAAGACCTTTATGCTCCGATTTCTTCATTTCCGCCTTAATTCCTACCAATTAAGATCAACATTCATAGTACGGGAAATCGGGAAGCAAAATGCAATCAAGGGCACGCAAATCCGTGTAAACGGACCAAAATGGGGACGAAAATGAGGGGAAAAATGTGACTAATTAAATGCTTATCAAAATTCCCCACACTTAAGACTTACTCGTCCTCGAGTAAGTAAACAAAATTCGAGACCCATAAGTACCCTTATTCAACACTACGCTAATACTAAGGCTACTACCTAAACTACTAATAATATCCGACGGTAGGCAATTAACGGGCCTCCTCCGTCCCTTCAACTCACAACGAGATACTCATGAGGTAGAGTACCTCCTTGCAAGGCAAGTAGGGGCTTGCTCAAAATCGCGACGCATCCAAATGAAAAACACGTAAATATCTAAAAGCAAAACCGTCTAAATAATGCATGATCCTTATAAGCCACTAATATCACAAAGCATGGAAAAGTATTCGCCTCCTAGCGGTGCAAGTCTAATGATAATTTTGAACCCCGTCTACTATTTGCTTGGTCAAAAGCGATAAAATGGAAGATGGAAATGAAATCCTCGTGACGTTATTAAGCACAATAGCATATGGAATTCACGTTTCTCAAATAAATGAGACACAAGGGTCGTCCCGTCTCACTATGCAACTTCAAAGGCAAATGATTCAAGAAGGATCAAAGGAAAATGAGATTTGAGTCTATGTGCTTGCAAAACTTTTCATTTCAACACTTTGCTTTTTTTTTTTCTTTTTTTTTCTTTTTGATTTGCATTTTGGTTTGCAATTTTTTTGGCATGAAAGCACACGGTTTCCGTCAAGGACATGCGGTCGGAACCAAAAATAGGGGTATCCCCACCGTAGTGGCATCGAAAGGGACCCTAGATAAGGGTCCACTAGAATCCCTAGAAGTTCCGTTTTGCATTTCCTCGACGAAAACAAGAAAAGATGATAATTGACTCAATATTTTCAGCTTGTTTGATTTGTTTCCTTTGTTGAGCAAAAGTGGAAGAACAATGAATCATGGTTGGTTGCATAGCAAGAACGGTCACCTAAGAATCCTTTCTACCATCGGAATATTCACATCAATTGAGGTTGTCGAGGTGGAATAAGCGCAAACTCGTGACTCGGCATTAGTAGACGGGTCAAAACTCACTAAGATATGCACAACCCAGGGCGTCTAAAATTCCACGATTAAGATGAACACTTTATGAATAAAAAAGTAGCAAAAAGGGACTATGCACATTCAACAAGTTTTCCAAAAAGACAATTATTAAAACATTTTTCTAAATGCAACTATATGCCATGATGCAATCTAGCATATATACAACCTAAATGCACATGCTCTAACCGACTATATGACACATAAGCTAATGCTATCTCCTAACAGCACACAAGTGGCACACACGCCAATCAACAAAATTCACACCATCGTCATCAACACATCCCGTCCTCAAGTAAGAAGGAAAGGAGATAAGGGAGAAGAGAAATAGGAAAGATCTCACCAAAGCGTCTTCATTTTCCCTTTTTCGTGCCTCTTATGATGTGGGGCGCACCTATGGATGGAGATAAAAAGAAACACACGGCAATATATACAAAATAAACTATATACAAACTAATCTAAACATATATTTTTTGGAAAATTTTCAAATTTTTCGATTTTTAGGCATTTTTCAACTTTTTTCAAAAATCAACGATATATACAAAAGAAATAAAATCCTCCCCACACTTAAGTCTTACTCGTCCCCGAGTAAGTGACTCAAATATGAAAGGAGGGAAAAAAGAAAAGGAAAACAAAACAATTTTTTTGGGTTTTTCAAATTTTTTGGGAATTCCCTCCCCACACTTAGTATTTACATGGTGTGAGGGGTGAATTCAAAACAAATAACATGTTTTTGGGTTTTTAAATATTTTGAAAAATAAAAACTTGTTTTTGGGGTTTTTGATTTTTGATGAATAATCACAATATGAACAATATATACAAGAGGGTGAACTAAATGCAAAATGATATAATACAAGGTGCATGCTCTAAGTAAATGCAAGCTAAACTATATGCTAATCTAGAGTCTCGTTGTGGCGGTAAAATGCATAAATGCACGCCCCTCATGGGGGTACCAACCACAAGAAAGTCTAGTGTGCCATATTGGAGTCTCGTCGTGGCGGTAAAATGCATAAATGCACGCCCCTCATGAGGGTACCAACCACGGGAATGTCTAAAAATGACACCAAACAAAATGCAACTACGCTATATGGATGCAAGGCTAACATGTGACGATATGTTACAAAATCAAATTCTAATGCAAGCTTAAATGGATGAAACTAAATGGATAACTAAACTAAGATATAATACAAGTATCTAAATGCATGCAAAAATATAAACATGATGAAGATTTGGATTAAAAGGGATCATACTCATGGGTTTCCGGCCTCAGGAGTATCCAGTGAAGTCAGAGGATGTAGTATCAAATTGGCCATGACTGGCCTCTGCAAAAGACGCATCTACATCCCTGGCTCCCGAACCAGAGCCGCCACCCTCCACAATCTCGAACCAGGGACCCATCCTGTCAAACCACTCGGCATTCTGTGCCGCAGTCTCTGGGTCCACCTCCTCCTCATCAACTACCGGCTGAGCAAAAACCGGCGTAGAAGAATAGTAGTCTGGCTGAACATTGAAATCTCCGAACACCCTAGAACCCTGGTCATACCCGCCCTCTGGCCACATGAAATAGGACGGATGTGGGCCAACTGGCTCCCTATACCCCTCCCTACACCAATTATCGTAAGAAGGGTATTGGCTAAGAGCCAAGTCATAATACATCCTATCCATCCTCTGCGACAAAAGAGCTCTCTCCCTAGCTTCCTCCTCTCGCCACTTAGCTGCCGCCTCTCGTTCCCTAGCCGCCGCCTCTCTATCCGTAGCCGCCGCTTCGGAGGCCAAATTCATATCGGCCATGAACTGGATCAAGGAAGGATCCAAAGGTGGGTAACTAGGAGTGGTGGAAGTGGATGCATCGGGTTGGGATGAATTAGGCCAAGGACGCCATTGTTGTTGATGAAAGAAGGGGTTCGCATAAGGCATGGTAGTGGAAGTGGGGCCTTGCTGCTCTCTCCTATATGTAGTGACGGGGGCAGTGGGATCTCCCCTAAATGCGGTAATTGGAGCTAGTTGATCTTCCGGGTTATCCTCAGGTGGTGGTGGAGGGTTCTCCTCCTCTAGGGGAAGGAGATAGTGCGCACTATCAGAAACCACTTTCATTGCCGCACTATTCAGGAGGGGAATAGAATTGACCCCTCGAATCCTCCAGTACATCTTCCCGTCCTAAACTCTCTTCACTACCCACTCAAGCTTCGTTGTAATGTAGTCCTCCATCAACAAGGAGCATCCCCCCAAACACCTCAAATTTCGCTCATCTAGAGCATTCTTACAAAGAGCATGGGCAATCTTGGTTACAATCCCCCCAACATGGATACCGGTCGGGCTAAATGGATCATTGGAAATTTTCTGAAAGTGGAGAGCGACATGGTGACCAATGTTGACTCCAAATTTATTCGGCTTTTGGAACAAGTAAGCCGCCAAAATCGAGAGCTCATCGGCCCGAAAATTATGACACTCCTCCCTCCCAAACAAAGACCACCCCATAAAGCGATGCCAAATCCGAATGGGGGCATTGTGGCAAGCATTTGCCGGTTTCTTAGCCCCTTTCTCAACCTCCATCCCCGAAATAGCAGTCCACACATCATTCAAATTAAAGGTTTCGGGGAATTTATAAGACTTATGAAATTTAACCCCCAAAACCTTGCAAAATGTTTCAAGGGGAAGGCTAAAAGCAATATTCAAGAGGCGAAAAGAAACCATTTTTACCATACCCGTGTTCCGATCTTTCTCATGACTAAAGGAACTTAAAAACTCCCACGTAAGACGGGGGTAAGTACGGAAGTGTTGACCGTAAAGTTCCCCCATACCCAAACCTTTAAAAAGCTCAAGGGTGACCGTATCGAGACCGAAATTTTGCATAGTATTCCTACAAATGAAGCGGGAATGGGGAAGGTTTCGGCGTTTAAGACATTGAAACTTACCTCTCGCAATCTCGCTAACAAAGACGATATCGGGAAAGTCGTCATCCGGACCCATTCCCGCCGTTACTTGCTGGAGCCTAGCCTCCAACTCCGCCTCAAGCTGAGCCCTTGTTCTTTTCCTTGGTGGTTGAGCCATGGTGATTTTTTCGAGTAGTCAATCGAAATAGGGAAAAAAAAAATTAGGGAAAAATTGGGGTTTTTGAAGTGGGGGATGAATTTATGTGATGTAGTGGGTTAATTGTTGGGTTGATTGTTGTATTGATGAAGTATTGTGGTGATTTTAATGAGTTTTTTGTGGGGTTTTTGAAGGAAGAAGGAGAAAGAAGGGAGAAGAAAACAAGAAGAATGAAAAAGAAAGAAAGCTCACGAGTGATTATTAGTCTCGGGTGAGTTCTGGGCCGGTCTGGGAACCGGCCGCCGGTGGACCGGCCTGGACCCCAAGACAATTTTTTTTGATTTTTTGGTTTTTGAGAAAAGCTCGTGTTCAGGTGTTCCTGGCCGATCGTCAGACCGGCCGCCGGTCCACCGGCCAGGAACACAGCTCAAAAAATTCAAACTTCAAAATTTCAGTTATATGGTGCTCTGGGCCGGTTGTCAGACCGGCCGCCGGTCCACCGACCTAGAACACAGGCCAAAAATTTGCAAAATCTTAACTTCAATGATAATGTGCTCCAGGGCGGCCGGCACACCGGCCGCCGGTCCACCGGCCTGGAACACCTGCTACTCAATAACGCAATCTTCAAACTCACCTTCTGGAGTGGTCCAGGCCGGTCGGCACACCGGCCGCCGGTCCACCGGCTTGGAACACTTCTCCCTTAATCCCCTTTTCTTCAATTCACAATAAAAATCCCCAAGTCACCAACAATCTCGACCCAACCAACATATTCCCAAAGACACGGTTTTGATCCGAACCCGACTACAAGCGTTTCAAACCTACCTAAAACTTCTTCCAAAGACGAAATACCCGAGTACACAAAACCAAATCTTCACAACTACTCCTAAAATGCATGCTATATACAAAAAAATCGGTGGTTGTTGAGGGACTCCACCAAACCTAACAAATCACAAGAACTTACAAATAGGACTCTTCCTCGGGAAGTGGATCCCCAAGGAAGAGTACTTCCACCGTTCCTTTTTCATCTCCATCAAAATATCTTTTCACTCGGTGCCCATTGACTTTGAAATTACCACCTTCTTCGCTCTAAAGTTCAAAAGCCCCATGTGGTGATATGTCGAGAACTTTGAAAGGACCCGACCATCTCGATCGTAGCTTCCCCGGAAACAACTTGACCCTAGAATTATAGAGTAAGACTTGATCACCCACTTTTACATCTTTATCAACCAATTTGGCGTCATGCCATTTCTTTGTTTGCTCTTTGTAAATCTTTGAGCTCTCGTAGGCATCAAGTCTTAGTTCTTCAAGTTCACTCATTTGGAGAAAACGTAGCTCTCCGGCCATATCAATGTCAAAGTTCATTTCCTTTAAGGCCCACCATGCCTTGTGCTCCAACTCGATTGGCAAGTGACAAGCTTTGCCATAGACAAGCTTGTAGGGAGTTGTGCCGAGGGGAGTTTTGAAGGCGGTGCGAAGGGACCATAGAACATCGGGGAGCTTTTGGGACCAGTCCTTTCTACCTTTGCTAGTGGTCTTCTCCAAGATGGCTTTTATTTGACGGTTTGAGACGTCCACTTGCCCACTTGTTTGAGGGTGGTAGGCAAGAGCGGTTTTGTGAGTGACAACATGAGAAGAGAGCAAGATCTTGAAAGTGCTCTTCCTAAAGTGCGAACCCCCGTCACTAATCACCACTCTCGGGGTCCCAAATCTTGGGAAGATAGTGTTTTTGAAGAGCTTGATAACAACTTTAGCATCATTTGTTGGGGTAGCAACGGCTTCAATCCACTTGGACAGATAGTCCACCGCTACCAAAATGTACTCATTCCCACAAGAGTTTGGGAATGGTCCCATGAAATCAACTCCCCAACAATCGAAAAGCTCAATATCAAGAATGTTTTGAAGGGGCATCTCATTTCTTTGACTTATATTCCCCGTTCGTTGACATCGATCACAAGATTTGACAAAGTAGTGGATATCCTTGAACATAGATGGCCAAAAGAAACCACCTTGTAACACCTTTGCAATGGTGCGAGATGTACCAAGGTGGCCCCCATAGGCCCAGTTGTGAATTCTATCGACTATCTCCATGCCTTCTTCCCTAGGAACACATCTTCGAAACATGCCATCACCACACTTGCGAAAAAGATGTGGGTCATTCCAAAAATAGCGTTTTGAGTCATGCTTCAACTTCCTCCTAGCTCTAGCATCCAACTCCTCCGGAATAAACCCGCTCACAATCAAATTTGCCAAGTCCGCAAACCATGGTGATTTACCACCTATCATCATCAAACTATCTTCTCTCAACCACTCATTGATCGGGCCACTCTCATCCTTCAACCCATGATCTTCGGTAGTCAATCTAGATAGGTGGTCGGCAACAACATTCTCCGACCCCGCCTTGTCTTTAATTTCCAAGTCAAACTCTTGAAGTAAAAGAACCCACCTCAAGAGCCTTGGCTTTGCATCTTTTTTCACTAACAATTGTCTCAAGGCGGAGTGATCCGAGTATACCACAACCTTAGCACCAACAAAGTATTGCCGGAATTTTTCCACGGCATGAACAATGGCTAGCATTTCCTTTTCCGTCGTAGAGTAGTTGACTTGGGCTTGATCAAGAGTTTTGCTTGTGTAGTAGATTACATGGTGCCTCTTGTCCACAACTTGGCCAAGCACCGCCCCGACCGCATAATCGGAGGCGTCACACATAACTTCGAAGGGAAGGCTCCAATCCGGTGAGCGGATTATGGGAGCCGTCACAAGGGCCTCCTTCAACCTACAAAAAGCACTCAAGCAAAATTCATCAAATACAAATGGGGTGTCTTTGAGAAGAAGAGAAGTTAAAGGCTTGGCAATTTTAGAAAAATCTTTGATGAAACGTCGGTAAAAGCCCGCATGGCCTAGAAAGCTTCTCACTCCCTTCACATTTGTAGGGGGTGACAAGTTTTCTATCACCGAAACCTTAGCCATATCAACTTCTATCCCTCTCTTAGACACGATGTGACCAAGCACAACCCCCTCCTCCACCATAAAGTGGCATTTCTCCCAATTTAGGACGAGGTTGTGCTCCTCACATCTTTGCAAAACATTAGACAAATTCAATAACCCAAGATCAAATGAGTCTCCATGGACACTAAAGTCGTCCATGAAGACCTCCATACTCTTCTCAAGAAAATCGGCAAAAATTGCCGTCATACATCTTTGGAAAGTCCCCGGAGCATTACAAAGCCCAAAGGGCATCCTCTTATAAGCATAAACTCCTATGGGACAAGTGAATGTGGTTTTCTCTTGGTCTTCCGGGTGTATGGGGATTTGGAAAAACCCGGAATAACCATCTAGAAATGAATAGTAAGAATGCCCCGCTAACCTTTCAAGCATTTGGTCAATAAAGGGGATGGGGTAGTGGTCTTTGAGGGTGGCGGCATTTAATTTGCGATAGTCAATGCACATCCGCCACCCGGTCACGGGTCTAGAAGCTAAGAGAGTCCCATCCTCTTGTTCCACCATAGTTACCCCTCCTTTCTTGGGCACTACATGGACGGGACTCACCCAAGAGCTATCGGTTATTTGGTAGATTATCCCGGCCTCTAGCAACTTCATCACCTCATTTTTCACCACTTCCGCCATCTTAGGGTTCAACCTACGTAGCCCATCTACCTTAGGTTTGCTACCCTCCTCCAAGACAATCCTATGCATGCAAAGATTAGGACTTAAGCCTTTGATATCATCAATGCTATATCCAAGTGAGCCCCTATGAGTTTTCAAGATTTTCAAAAGTTCAAGTTCTTGGCCTTCACTCAAATTAGCATTAATGATAACGGGATAAGTCTCTCCCTCACCTAAAAAAGAGTACTTAAGTGAGGGAGGTAAGGGCTTTAGTTGTACCTTTGGAGGGAGAAGGCCCTCCACCTTCTTCAATAGCTCATCATCTACCTCATGGTCATCTCCCATCTCCTCATCATGGAGTGCCACTTGTAGAGCTTCTTCTTCACATTTCTCTTCTTCATGCACCTTCTCAACCACTTCTTCAATGACTTCTACCGAGCAAGCTTTGTGAAACATTGGTCCCTTCACTAGATGAGGAAGATTAAATTCAAGGGTTTCGTTTCCCACCCTAAAGGTTAGCCGCCCGTCCCTCACATCAATGAGGACTCCTCCGGTAGCCAAAAAGGGCCTACCAAGGATGATGGGAGTGTGGCTATCCTCCGGGATATCTAGGACAACGAAATCCGTGGGGATCAAAAATTTGCCAACTTTAACGGGTACGTCCTCAAGCACACCCAAAGGTTGCTTAACGGACCTATCCGCTAGTTGTAGAGTCATAGAAGTGTGGGTTAAACTTTCAAGTCCAATTCTTTTAGCAATAGTTAAGGGAATGACACTTACACTTGCACCATTGTCACATAATGCCCTTGAAATCATGACTCCCCCCACAACACAAGGGATAGAGAAACTTCCGGGGTCCCCAAGCTTTTTTGGCATTTTGAAAGAGTTAGGATTAATGAGGAGAGCACTACACTCCGCCTCCATAATCATAACATCTTGGGTACCCAAAGTCCTCTTATGAGTCAAGATGTCTTTTAGAAATTTTGAGTAAGTGGGCATGTTCAATATAACATCGGTGAAAGGTAAGGTCACTTCAAGTCCCTCAAGCATTTTTCTAAATTGGGTGAACTTGAAGTTTTCCTTAGTTTTCAAAGCTCTAGAGGGGTAGGGGATATCGGAAACAACAAGTGGAGAACTAAAAGATACCTTTGGAATGGGAGTTTTCTTGGTTACCTTAGCTCTTGCTATTGGTTGTACCTCTACTCCTTCATCATTGGCATCCTTGATCATCTCCTCCTCATAAGGCATAATTTCGATATACCCATCTTCTCCCTCTTTGGGTTGATCATCTTCACCCTTGCCATCATCTTTTAACTCCAAGGTAGGAGTCAAAATGGGCTCTTCGAATTCTTCTCCTTCCTCAACATGCTCATCATTTGGAATCTCATCATTCATCATATCCATGTAGGGGTTATCAAGCACTAGTCCACTTCTTAAAGTCACCGCACATGCGTGGTGGCTTGATGAAGCATCCTTGGAGCTTTTCCCTTGAGCAAGTAGACCTCCCGGAGGCCTTTGAGGATTGTTCAAAGCTTGAGAAGCTAACCTAGCTTCCAATTCTCTCACCTCCTTTTTGTGAGCATTAGTGACATTTTGCAAAGCCAAGTTGTTTTGGATTTCCATGTTTTTGACTAGTTGCAAAACTTCACTCATTGAAGTTTCATTGTCTTGATGAGGTTGGTTTGTTAAAGGGAGGGCAAATGCATAGTCATTTCGACTACTTGAACCTTGGTTGTTGCTTCTTTGGTTGTTAAAGTTTCCTTGTTGGTTGTTATTGAAATTTCCTTGTTGCCCCCTTGAACCTTGACCATTGAAATTTGGCCCTTGGTTGTTGTTGAAATTTGACCCTTGGCCTTGGAAAGATTGATCGGGAACCCCTTGACTTGCTTGATTGTTTTGGTTGCCTTGGTAAAAATTACCTTGGCCTTGGTTGTTGAAGTTTGGGTTCCCTTGGTTTTGATTCCAATTTCCTTGACCTTGATTCCAATTACCTTGGTTTTGGAAGTTACCTTGGTTATTGTAACCTTGATCGTTGAATTGTTGATTTTGGAATTGGTTTGATCCTTGACCTTGTTGAGAGTTGTTGAATTGATTATTGTAGTTTCCTCTTGAAAATTGACCTCCTCCTCTAGGTTGGGAAAAACCCGGAGGGTTGGAAGGTTGAGCTTGTGTGTGTTGAGGGTTTAACACATTTTGGCTTTTGTAACTCATGTTTGGGTGAAATTTCGAATTTGGATGATAGAAATTGGAATTTGGGTTGTAAGCTCCTTGACTTTGGAATTGAGGCCTTGAGGGCCGTGGGTTGTTGTTGACTCCTTGAAAGGCATTCACATGTTGATAATCATTTCCTCCTTCATTGTTATAAGAAACATTATTCCCACAAACTTCAAAGGTGTGTCCATACCCATTGCAAATTTCACAAGTAGGGGTTTGATAAGCTTCCACCATGGGAGGTGCATAAGACCCACTAGCTTCATTCACATGATGGCCTTGAGTTTGATTTTGAGCCTTTTGAAGCTCGGCAAAACCCTTAGTAAAAGTTTGTGTGAGCAAATCAATCTTGGCATTGGTATCCGCATTTGAAAACTTCTCACTTGGGTACTTAGAACTCCTCCTCAAGCTATTTCCTCTAGTACTAGTACCATAGCTAGACTCCGATTCAACCATCTTTTTAATCAATGGCGCCCCTTGTTGGTCATTCAAATGATCAAAACTTCCCCCCGCGGAAGCATTCACCATAGCCTTGGTTTGAGGGAGGAGAGTTTGATAGAATGTTTGAGTGACATACCAATCCGCAATTCCATGATGAGGGCAACGGGCAAGTAAATCAATGAATCGATCCCATGCCTCTCCCAAGGATTCTCCATCCTCTTGTTGGAAGGTTGTTATCTCATTTCTTAGCATTGCCGTTTTGGAGGCGGGGTAGTAATTGCTTAGAAACTCCTTAGCCAAGTCATCCCAAGTAGTGAAAGTGTTTGGAGGATGGTTATTCAACCACCGCTCCGCCCGGTCTTTAAGAGAAAATGGGAACAACATTAGGCAAAGGGTTTCCTCGGGCACACCATTCCTCTTCATGATTCCTACCCTACTTTTGAACTTCCTCAAGTGGGCATGAGCATCTTCATCGGGGAGGCCTCCAAAGCTATCCCGCTCAATAGAACTCATTTGAGCCGGATGAATCTCAAAGTTATTTGGGGCCAAGACACCCAAATTGATTGGAGATTGGGTATCATCGTGGTTGGGTCGGTTACGATCACGTAAAGTCGTCATTTGTGGTTGATTTTGTTGTTGAGGTATTGTAGGTGGTGAATTTGGTGGTGTATTTTGTATTGTATTGTAGAAGGGATTTTCGAATATAGGTTCAATGGTGTTGTTTTGTGGGTGATCGATTGTTGGAGTGGATGTAGAAGCAATTGAAGTATTGGCTTGTTGATGGCAAACCCTTCTTGAATTCCTAACCCGAGCAAGTGTATTAGCTCGGAGAGTCCTAAATAACCTTTCGGGCTCCGGATGGCTCAAGAACAACCCTTCACCCCTAGGCATGCACTCAAAAGCAACTCAAAAACAAGTTAGACTCCTAGTGTGTTTTTGGGCACACTAGGGAAAGACAATAATGCAAGGCACTCTACAAATAATCTAACAACTAAAAACCAACAAAAACAACAAGAAACTTGGCTAAATCTAAGACACAAAACAAACTACGAGTTTCCTTACGCCATCCCCGGCAACGACGCCATTTGATGAGCGGTTTGTCGCGTACCGCTCAAGCAAAACAATTTATAAAACCCAACTAATGCGATACCGGAAGTCGGGGTCGAACCACAAGGATGGAGGGGTCAACTACAAGTTTGAATGAATCCTATTCTAGCCTAATAAGAGATTGATTGGAAGATTAACTAAAACTAGGAAATGCAAGTAAAAGCTAAATAACAAGGTAAGACAATTAAGGGAAAACTAAGGTGAAGGGTTCACCTTAGGGGGATTAATGGGCTAGTCTAACAATTAGCAAATGGGTAACAAATTCGAGTAGAATTAATTGCTAATGTTTCAACAATTAATAATCATCAACAAAGCCATCGCATTTGTCTCAAATCACCCATATAAACACTTAGTCTAATCATCTCTACCACCGTCGCTTAAGAGATAATCAAACCATGCTTGATAAAATGGCAACTTTCGTTTACACATTTCATCAAACACTTAGTGTGCATATGAGTAATACCCAAATAATTACCACGAATCTACTAATTACCCAACTAATTAACCCACATAATCCTCCCTTAGGCTCCCCCTAAACCCTAGAAGGGAACTACTCACTCATTCTAAGGGAAATCAAACAACTAGAGGTAATGAATAGTGAAATGAACATAGTGCTATGGAGATGAATAATTATAACAATCAAATGATAAACAATAAACTAGAAATGAAATTAAATTGCATAAATAACAAAAAGATGAGAAATTTATACCAACAAGCTTGTATTAGTGAATAGGGATAATGTCTTCAACCCAAAATCCTCAATACAAACCCAAAACTGAAATAATTCTACTAGGAAAGACTAGATCTAACAACTTGAAATGAGAAATTAAGTTTAATTAGGGAACGATTAAGAGAGTAATTAGTGCTTGATAGAGGTTACAAATTATCTAGGGTTTTGTGCTAAGAGGTAATGAAAAGCTGCTTACAAAATATTAGGGGAAGGGTATATATAGGTATCTCGAAAATTAAGAAAGAAATTAGAAGAAGAGTCGAAAATGCGGAGTCGTGTTCCTGGCCGGTCAACCGGCCGCCGGCCCTCTGACCGGCCGGGAGCACATCAGTAGCTTCCATCTTCTCGTCTTCAAAAATACTTTAAGTATGGAAATGGGAGTCCTGGCCGGTCGACCGGCCGCCGGTCCCCGACCGGCCTAGAACACATGATGCTTCTCAATTGCCTACTGATGTAGCGCAAGCCGGGTGGGCGACCGGCCGCCGGTCGACTGGCCGGCGCTACCTGGGCCTTTTCTTCTCTTCCTCTTCTTCTTTCATTTGGGTGTGTGTAGGCTGTGCCGAGTGGCCGGCCGCCGGTCAGTTGGCCGGCCTGCACCACCTGGGGCTTGCTTTCCTCACTTCTTTATCTCATCTCCGAATCCCGACTCATGCAAGACCTTTATGCTCCGATTTCTTTATTTCCGCCTTAATTCCTACAAATTAAGATCAACATTCATAGTACGGGAAATCGGGAAGCAAAATGCAATCAAGGGCACGCAAATCCGTGTAAACGGACCAAAATGGGGACGAAAATGAGGGGGAAAATGTGACTAATTAAATGCTTATCAGATATTACCGAACAAATTGTGGGAAAATATCCGTATACTTCCCTTAAATCATTCAGGGTTATAATGAAAATAAGATTATATGATTAATAGTCATAAACGAAAATGCATAATAAGCGAGAGATTAGAAATAACCTTTAGTCCTTGCTTTAATGGCCTAAGAACAAATATCAAAATTTGATATCTCCTAATCGTTGCACCCAAGATTGATCAAGATATGCCTTAGGTTTTGCTAGAAAAAGATAGAAAAGAATACTGTTTCTTTTCTTTTTATGAGATGTGAATGATGGAGGCACAAGAGAGAATGAATTAGGGTTAGGTTCAAAATCTGAATTTTTTCTTCTTCCCTTTTTAATTCTCACGGCACCACTTAGGGTTTTGGGGAGTTTTTTTTCTCCTCAAAATAACCACCCATTAACTGAAAAACAGAGTGTATCTGGACACTTTTGTTTTGGTCATTTTAGCTTTCAATATAATGTAATATATTATAATCGTCATTTTTCATGGACCGACATCATTATAATACATCATTAGTTTTAAATATCCGTATATTTATAATTTGCCAATTAATTATAACGGTTTATGTTTAATTAGCTTACATTATATACAACAATTAAATATAACATTTTATATTCAATTTACGAATTACAGTTAATTCGTCTCAGCTAACTTTATTTAATCGTTATTAAATAATCTGTCATCATCACATTGACTAACCTTTTAGTCAAAAACATCGACTAACCTTTTAGTCATTTAATAAGGCATCAATATGATTATTTTCTCAAATAATCACATCTCTCAAACACATCCTTTAGGTGTGACTTTTAGGGACCAGTTGATCACCGCCATCTGTATGACAATAACGTCAAACTTATCTAGCAAGCCAACCGTTATTGATAAACGTTAATCAACTGATTATTATACAAAGTATACCCTGTGAACCTACAGAGATTTATTTATGTTATTGCACTAACTGTGGAGGACACTAGCTCCAACAATCTCCCACTTGTCCGTACAAGTGTATGTGCGATAACCGATTCTCATATCCATAATAAATTTCTCTCACTCAATGTAAACCAAATTTGCAAAGTCTTTTCACAAAGTTCGTAGTTTCAAGTGATCAGTATCAAGAAGTTGGTTTCCCCGACTAGAGAGTAACTTAACTGATACGGAAATCTTTATTCGAGCATGGCCATGCATTTCAGTTACAGCTCCTCGAGTGGCCCTGAGAAATAACATAACCTGATAAAGGTTGGATATTTTCTTCAACTCGAATCTTGCAGATACAAGCACAATATGAAATGACCCAGTAAAAATCTACTTAGCCTCCTGTTACGGTCGACCATGAGAAAGAAACCAAAGTCACCCAACAACTGCCTTAATCTCAAGAGACAGTCGATAGTCAAAAGAATCGACTCTTCCACGACCTGGCACCTAATGTTCTGAAACATTTAGGGCTCCATAACGTTGTCACAAAATTGTCCTGCGAGGTATCATTATAACTCGCATATGTGATCGATCAGTCAACTGTTTGACTTATGGCTCGTTGAACCCACCATCAATCGACTGCACAGAATAATTGCTAGAGTTATCAGCTCATGTAGGCGATTACGGACCAAAACAAATATAATGTAATTCAGTTCACTTTGTGGTGTTCAATGTTGTCAGTACAACCCACATGAAAAACAAAATATAAAACAAAACGATGATTTTATATAGTTTTATGAAAAAGATACAGGTGTCTAATCCATATAAAACAACTAATATAACTCAGGAACACGTTTGATTCCCATGGAAATAACGTGTCCTTCATGCTTATCATATCTCAATGGTTTAGTGAGAGGATCTGCTACGTTATCATCCGTAGCAATCTTGTCTATCACTATCTCCCTTTGCTCCACGTAATCTCGGATCATGTGAGCCTTCCGTTGTACATGCCTAAACTTGTTGCTGCACTTAGGCTCCTTAGCCTGGAAGAAGGCACCACTATTATCACAATAGATGGTGATCGGGTCATCCGAACTAGGAACTACAGTTAGTCCTTGTAAGAACTGACGCATCCATATAGCTTCCTTCGCAGCCTCTGAAGCAGCATAGTACTCGGACTCAGTCGTAGAATCTGCTATAACACTTTGTTTGGAGCTTTTCCAGCTGACCGCAGCGCCATTAAAAGTAAAAACGAATCCAGACTGAGATTTCGAGTCATCTCGATCCGTTTGGAATCTAGCATCTGCGTAACCGCTTGCGCATAGCTCAGTGTCACCTCCATAAGTCAATACCCAATCCTTAGTCCTCCGTAGGTACTTAAGAATATTCTTACGTCCACCAGTGGTTTCACCTGGATTGCTTGGTATCGCTTGTCATACTCAGATGGCTATGCCACGTCTGGACGTGTGCATATCAAGGCCTAACATGATCGATCCGAAGCTGATTCATAAGGAATCCGACCATGCGCACCATCGACTCTGCTTCCGATTTCTTTGGTGCCTGCTTTACTTCACTCATCCCAGAAATCATTGGAAGGTTCTCCTTCTTGGAGTTGGTCATGCTGAACCTCTCAAGAATCTTATCTATATAAGACTCCTGACTGAGGGATAACATCCGTCGTGATCTATCTCTGTAGATACGGATCCCCAAAATTCTTTGTGTCTGGCCCAGATCTTTCATCTGGAAATGGTTCTTTAACCAAACTTTTACCGAAGTTAAGAGAGGTATGTCATTCCCAATCAAGAGTATGTCATCGACATACAATATTAGGAAGACAATCTTGCTCCCACTCGACTTAATATATAAGCATGGTTCCTCGACCGATCGAGTAAATCCATTCTCTTTTATCACCTGGTCGAAACGATGATTCCAACTCCGAGAAGCCTGCTTAAGTCCATAGATGGAACGCTTAAGCTTGCATACCTTCTTAGAATTTTTAGGATCAATGAAACCTTCGGGTTGTACCATGTACAACTCCTCCTCCAAATAACCATTTAAGAAGCCGGTTTTCACGTCCATTTGCCAAATTTCATAGTCATGAAAAGCGGCAATCGCTAAGATTATCCGAATGGAACGCAGCATGACTACGGGTGCAAAACTTTCATCATAATGCAATCTGTGCACTTGAGTGAAACCCTTTGCCACTAGTCGTGCCTTGTATGTATCTGGTTGTCCTTTTACAGAATGCTTTATTTTATAAAGCCATTTGCACTGAAGAGGCCGAACCTTATCAGGTAAGTTAACCAGATCCCATACATCATTCTCATACATAGAGTCCATCTCGGATTGCATGGCGTCAAGCCATAGCTTAGAGTCGGAACAGGTCATGGCACCTTTATAGGTAGCGGGTTCGTTACTCTCTAGGAGTAAAACGTCATCACTCTCATTCTCCTCGACCATACCAATGTATCTGTCTGGAGGAATAGAGTGTCTACCCGACCTCCTAGGTTCCAAAGGAATATTAACCGCAGCTGATGATGAAGGAACAGTTTCCTCCATTGGTTGCTCGGTTGTTGGTTCTTGAATCTCCGACAGTTTGAAGGTTCCATTACTTGTCATATTCTCGAGAAATTCTTTCTCTAAGAACGTCGCACTAGCCGTAACAAAAACTCGATGTTCGGTAGGCGAGTAAAAGTAATGACCAAACATCCCTTTTGGATAACCAATAAAGTATGTCTTGACCGATCGTGGGCCGAGCTTATCGTCAGGTCTCCACTTGACATAAGCCTCGCAGCCCCAAACCCGAATAAAGACAAGTTTAGGGACCGTTCCCTTCCATAATTCATATGGAGTCTTGTCTACAGCTTTAGACGGACTTCGGTTAAGTATTAGAGCAGCTGACAATAGAGCATATCCCCATAATGAGTCAGGCACAACCGTGTGACTCATCATGGATCGAACCATATCAAGCAATGTTCGATTTCTCCGTTCGGACACACCATTCAATTGTGGTGTTCCAGGTGGAGTTAACTGTAGTACTACACCACAGTCTTTAAGGTGTTGATCAAACTCATTCGAAAGATATTCGCCACCACGATCTGAACGTAGTGCTTTAATCTTTCTATCCAGCTGGTTTTCAACCTTATTCTGGAATTCCTTGAACTTGTCAAAGGACTCACTTTTATGCTTCATTAAGTAGACATAAACATATCTACTCAAATCGTCCGTGAAAGTGATAAAATATCTATAGCCATCTCTAGCGTTGATTGACATAGGTCCACACACATCAATATGTATGAGTCCTAATAGGTCAGCAGCGCGCATTCCAACACCTTTGAAGGAAATTCGAGTCATTTTGCCTATGAGACTGATTCACACGTGCCAAAAGATTCATGGTCAAATGGGGATATAGCCCCATTGTCAATGAGCTTCTTCACGCGTTTTTCATTTATGTGTCCCATACGGCAATGCCATAAATAGGTTTGATCTTTGTCACCAACTGTGACACCCTCGAATTTGCGGAAAGATAAACAAGTAATTTAAATAAATAAAAGATGAAAATACGTTTCTAATAGGTTCACTTTAGTGAAAATCGGTAAATTTTAAAACCGGAACCTACTATTAAATATATTCATCATAACAAAGGTGTCTTAAAAAAAAGGTTCATTACAAAAAGGAAATAATATTATACATAAGAAATATCCAAAACGGAAGACATATCTCCCGTATAAATACGGAAATAAAAGAGTGTATAATAATATACAATCCTAAGAACCGAATATAGGTCCAAGGTAAATACTTCGCTCGCTAGCTCGTCAATGTACCCAAGTATGCATCACAAACCTGCCAACCGCATTAAATATAAACACGGAAGCCACAGTCAGTGGGGAGTAACTCCGAGTTCTCCCAGCCACGAAATGTCGAGTTTAATAAAACATGAATAACATAAAAGAATGTATATGGAAAATACAAAACCTTAACATATACGATATGCTTTTCATGTTATGAAACAATTAACTAACATATAACCTATCATATGAAAGCTATCATGTGAATCTGATAACAAACTATAACACGAGGTAGGGAAGCTGGTATGGCTGGCTCAGAGGTTACATTTAAAACATGGCCCTGATACACTCAAACCCTAATCATACAAGATATCATGTGAATCAGTTAACAACCGGTAATCCAAACTCTATCAACCTTAGCCGGCTTGCATCTCACCTTCTAAGATTCATAGAATCATCAAACATGAAAGACCAATACGTCTACAAACAGGCATAAGTTCCTAGCACGGCCAATAGTCGACTGTAACTCGAGGCTATACCACAAGGTAGGAAAACATCCTAGTCCTAGACTGATCAGACCTAGCGACAACAGCTATTCCATTCCCCGTCCATGACCAAAAGTACATGAGAATCTCTACTAGGCGACCCCCTAAGCAGAGTTGGCTAGTACTTAAGCTGGCTCCATTCCCAAAGTGGAAGCAATTAGGCAGCCATGCCCCGACTTGGATATAAACCCCACCAAGCCGTGACACAAAAGCTATTAACCATGAACTATATACTCGTTAAAGATAGTACGGCCTATCAATGTCATGGTCCAAGATACTCATTTAGAATTAGAATGGTCAAGACGCCATATACTCATAATTCTCTATGGGTACTTAGTCAACACGACACCAACCATATAATCAAACAGTCACGGAAAAACATCCTATCATGTGACTAATTGCATATAAATCATAATCAAATATCATATCGCCTCATATCTACTAAGGCTAATTCATTAATTAAATACAACCTTACTTGAAGACAAATCCCCGACCCGAGTCCCGCGACGGGTCATCAGTCAAAACGGGGCTGACTAGATCTTAGTTTGACCAAACCCGGTTGGTCAAACCGGCTAGAAACAGAGTCTTTACCATTTAGACTTGAACATAAAATCATCATATTCATTTCATGCTATTTTATTCCAACTTCTAACATGTGAATTATTAAATCTTACGAAAACCCGCTTGACTTAAAGGATATCCAATTAAACTACAATCTCGTATTATAATTTCTAACATGTGAGAAATAATAAAATTTTGAGAACCGTTTAAATAAATAATTTACTTATTAAAATTTCTCACTTACTAAATATTACAAAACACGATAAAATAACAATAACTCAAAAACCGTCACAAGTCCAAGGAGGGACCCACGGGCTGTTTTGGGCCGATAAAGAACCGGGCCTAATTGGGATGTTTTGGTCGACTTTTCTAAAAACCGTTTCTTAATATTTCCCGCATGCTTAACATATTTAAAACCCGTCAAAACAACAACAAAACAATCAAGTATCGACACAACCCAAAAGCCAACCCACGGACCAACCCAGACCGGACCTGGACCGGGCCTGAACCGGCCTGAGCCGGCCTGGTTTGGGTCGGTTTTCCCAGCCACCTTACACGGCCACCCTAACAACAACACCCAATTTATTTCTAACATGTTCTAATTAACAAACATCCATTTTAACAACCAATTCAACCATCATTCATACTAAAATTATGATTATGAACAAATCATTCAAATATGTCAAGAACACTAAACATGTTATAAATTCATACAACATAATAATCATAACAACTTATCATGTTACTACCTAAAATCGTAAATAACAATAACATAAACAAAAACGAAAGTATGTAACATTAATTCGTCGAGTAACTCGGAATTGTTACCTTAGCTAGCACAAAATCAAGTAGCACCAAAATAAGAACTAAAAACCCGTCTACTAATCTTCTTCTAAAATATACGAGTCACCAAACTCGTCTTCATAATCTTCTCCTTTAAGAAATGACAAAAATAACATTATTAGAATTAAAACTTGATTTCAACAATTAAAGTGTTGAAAACGATTTTGTCGGAATTGAAAATAAAACGTACATGGAGATGAAGAGCGGAGAGGAGACCCTAGAAATATAAGTTAGGACGGAGTTGGCCAAGTAACGAAGGTTTTGTGACGATTTTGCTCAAGAACGCTCAAGAACACCAAGAACGATTTTGATTATATTAAAGAGGTATTAATTAGATATTAAGTTGATTTAATGTAAAATGAAAAGATAGTTAGTGAGTAAGAGGGGTTGGGTGTGCCGTGTAATATAGGGAATTAATGAGTCGGGTTTTGAAATTGTTGTTACGGGATTGACTCGGGTTTTATAAATATAGTATGGTAGATAATTAGATATTATTAGATTTTATGATAGTTTAATCAAATATCTAGATATTATTTAGATATTATGTTAGTTTAATGAAAATATCTAATCCTAAGAGGACAAGAGGAAGTAGGCGTGTGGATTGACAGATATCGGGTCAGTTTAAGCGATTTGCGTAATTTAAACTGACCGATTGATAAAGTTACAAATATCTTAGATATTTGTATTAGTTTAATCAAAATAATCAAAAGATCTAATATGAGTGGAAAGAGTTGACTTGGCGTGTGACTCATGCATGAGTCGGGTTTCGGGTTTGTTTCGGGACTTAAGTTGACTCGGGAATAGTTAAATGACGTTCGGGGTTAAACCGTAAAACCTATTCTTTAATTTCAAATAAATTCAAAATAATTATATTAAATTATCATAAATTCAAATAAATCGTAATAAATTAAAATAAATTAAATATATTATTTTTCAAATATAATTTCGGTCTTTCAAATTACGGGGTGAGTCGGAAAAGTCAACGGAAGTCAAAGTCGACTTAAGAGTCAAGAAAAGTCAAAGACGACTCAAAAGTCAAGAAAAGTCAAAGACGACTCAAAAGTCAAGAAAAGTCAAAGATGACTTAAGACGGGATTCTCATGGAATCTCGCGGAAATTCCAAATACGAACTCGGAAATTCCAAATTCGACTGGAAACAATAAATCCTAGATTAAAACTTAATTTGCTGAAAAGTATCCGTAAAATATTTTCACTAGAAAAATAGGGTATATTTCGGGTTGTTACACCAACCTTTGCTTTCTTACTACTCACATGCAATATATCTGTGGTTTGATCTAAAACATAAATCCCATTCATGGAAATTGCTTTACCATAAATCATTTCGTTTAAAGAGAAAATACAGCTATTATCCTTTATTACAAACGAAAAGCCGTCCTTATCAAGTACGGAAAATGAAATAATGTTCTTAGATAAACTGGGTACATAGTAACAGTTATTCAGAAATAACTCAAATCCACTCGGGAGTTGGATTACATATGTTCCCACTGAAACGGCAGCTACTCTTGCTCCATTCCCCACTCGCAGGTCCACATCACCCCTTGCGAGAGTTGTGATGTTTCTTAGACCCTGCACATGATTGCACAGATGAGAACCACAACCAGTATCTAGTACCCAAGTTCCGAAACTTGCATGGTTGATCTCAATCATATGAATAAAAGAAGAAGACATACCAACAAGAGAGACGCGGCCTGCTTTTATGTCCTCACGGTACACGAGGCATTTACTCCTCCAATGCCCAAACTTGTGGCAGTGGTGGCACTCCACGTTACCTTCATCTCTCTTTGTCTTGCCTTGTGACCTACCGCTAGTCTCACCAGGCCCACTCTTGCCTTGCCCTGGCCTTTTGAATTTCGGCTTCCCTACAGCTAGGTTTGCCTTAGCCTTGCCCATACCTTTGCCCTTGTTGGCAATCATGAGAACGTCCTGTTTCAGACTCCCACTCAATTTCAGATCACTCTCTGTCTGTACAAGGGAGTGAGTGGAGCTGATGAAGACTCTTCTGCATATCATTCATATAGTAATTTGCCCTGAAAAGGGCAAAACCATCATGAAGTGAATGAAGAACGCGGTCTATGACGATCTTCTCATCGGTTTTGCAACCAAGTGCCTCCAGTTTCTCGACATTCTCAATCATGTCAAGAATGTGTGGGCTAACTGCTTGGCCCCTCTAGAGTTACGCTTCAAGAAGCGACAGGTATGCTCATAGCTAACGATTCTCGGAGCTTTCGAGAACTCGTTAGAGAGCGTGGTGAAAATCTTGTTTGCACCTTGGGCAATGAATCGCCTTTGCAAATTTGATTCCATTAAAAAGATGAGTACGTTCTTTATCGCACCCGCCTCCATTACGAAATCACTATAAGCAAGTGATTCATTTGCTCCTGCATTGGGGCCTGGGTTTGGCGGTAGTGGCTCAGTCAAGTACTTGAGCTTACCGTCAGCAATGGCAGCATTCCGTAATGCCGCCTCCCAGTCCGCAAAGTTGGACCCGTTATTCTTCAGTCGCGTTGACTGATTCATAGTGTCCATGAACATCTTAAGCCAGGACTCACGTCCGAGCGTGGCACTTGGCATTGGGTCATCAGTATGGCAAGCCATTTGTTATTTGCAGTTATATCTGAATATATGACTGTGGAAAAAGGAAAATAAATATGATAAGTTTCATCGTTTTAAATTTGAGTCTAATGAAAAACTGTTTAATTCGATGACTCGTGCATTTATACAATTGACCTCCCTCAAGAATTATATAAATGATCCCAAGACTCAATTTCTGTAAATTGATAAGCCAACCTCTTGGCTAATTCTACTTTTAGAATTCCTGGTCGATAAATTTCTGTAAATTCTATCTTTAGTACATCATAATCACGAGATATTACTCGTACTATAATGTTGAGATAAAAATAGGTCAACACTCACTACTTACCCAAGTAGAAGGGGTCATATTATGACTTCCGACGAAGAAGGGGCTCATAGTAGTTTTCCCTATAAAGACTAGTCTCAATTTTATTTATAGGGGAAGGTCCCATCATCTTAACTTAAATTCATTTTAAGTGAACGAATGTCTAGCAACTCGAGAATGATTTAACTAAGGTGATGGCCCTAAAAGCGAGTGACATCTGTATGTCCATGATTAAAAATATTCAATCTATATGAATCATTTTCATGCATTTTATTAGGTGGTTTGGTTTAGGCGGAATATGATGCAATTATCTATCATGTGAAGGAAAGTAAACGAGAATGAAAAAACGTAAAAAGGAAAAACATGTCCTAGTGTGGCCTATCCTACCAAAAAGAATAAATACAACTCGGAATCCAACTGATTGGACCCTCGAAGCTTGACTTTATCACCCTTCTTGGTCCATGTAGCGGGAGTGAGCTCCAATCTCCATCTTTAGTCTTCTTTGAAATTACAACAAATAAAATTACATAGATCCTATTTATTACATACTAATTTCAAAACCCAAAACTAAAAATAATGGAGATGCGAGATCTCAAAATACATCCAAGACTATGTTACCATCATTACGGTAACACAGTCTACTAAGGCCACACTAAGTTACAACTGATTGTAAAAATACGTTAAAAATCCATTCAAACATTCCAAAACATATTATAAAAGCACCAACTAAAATAAAACATTCAAGACATAATACAGTTATTACGATGTTTTATTATCCAAACCACCATTTAACATAGATTATAATTATGTGGTGATTCTGTAATTACCCACATTAATTACAATCCCGATTCATTTTACTGATAAAATGAACTATCCTAAACATTTCAAACTGCTTTAAAATGTAAGATATTAAGCATATGTGAACCGTTTCACATTAATTATACACAATCCGAATGATGTACAATTAAAGGCCAAAAACTTGAACACGAAAAACAGAGTTTTTTTTTTTTTCTCAAAATAAATTTTCGGCAAAATTTTTTTTTTTTTAACAAAACGATCCTTATCGACAAAATAGGGAAAAATTAATATCCTTTCAAATGATAAACTCATTCAACATCATTTTCATTTTCATTTTAATCTAATCTTTATTAAATTAAAACATATACAAATCTATTCTATGTTATTTTAACAGATTAAAATAACAAAATAAATCTAAATGAAAACGAATACGAAAGGAAATACGATTCTGAAAAGTACTCGATCGAGAAGAAATTAAACAATAAAGTCTCTCGATCGACAAATTCGATCCTAGTCGACAAACAGGGACCACGATCGAGTATAAACATCACTCGATCGACCAAAAATTTTGAGAAAACCGCTCGATCGAGCGAACACAAGTACTCGATCGGCCAAACAATTCAGAAAACTGCTCGATCGAGTGAAAACAAGTACTCGATCGACCAAAAACTCACAAAAACAGCTCGATCGAGACACTAAAGTCCTCGATCGAGTCAAACACACAGCGGCATAAACAGTTCCGGTTTATGAAATCAAATTAAAACAATTTCGTGGCCTATGCTCTGATACCACTTGTGGGAAATCGGTATTACCACAATACAATTATTATAGGATTATAATGAAACAGTAATAACTTGATTATACTAGTCATAAACGAAAACAAGAATAAGAGTATAGATTTAGAAATCAACCTCCGTTCCTAGCAATTGGCGTAAAGAACAGAGATATCAAAGTAGATATCCTCCTAATCGTTGCACCCAAGATGCTCCGAGAAATACCCTTTTCTTTTGCTAGAAAGTAAACCTCTTACACGATCTCACTGTTGAGAAGAAGGTTTTGTGTTTTGTCAAAAATTACTGTTAACTTTTGTCTTTTTCTGATCTGTGAATGATGGAGGCAGTCAGTGAGAAATTAGGTTAGAAAAATAAAAATCCGAATTTTCTATTCTCTTCTCCTGTTTCTCACGGCACATGGTAGGTTTATATGAGGAGATTTTTGTCTCCTCAAAATAACTACCCATTGACTAAAACCCGAGTGTATCTGGATACATCCGTTTTTGTTCATTTTAGCTTCCAATATAATGTAATATATTATAATCGTCGTTTTTACATGGACCGACATTATAATACATCATTAATTATAAATATCCGTATATTTATAACTTGCCAATTAATTATAACGGTTTATGTTTAATTAGCTTACATTATATACAACAATTAAATATAACATTTTATATTTAATTTACGAATTACAGTTAATTCGTCTCAGCTAACTATATTTAATCATTAATTAAATAATCGTCTCATCATCACCTTGACTAACCTTTTAGTCATATAATAGGGTATCAATATGATTATTTTCTCAAATAATCACATCTCTCAAACACATCCTATAGGTGTGACTTTTAGGGACCAGTTGATCACCGCCATCTGTATGACAATAACGTCAAACTTATCTAGCATGCCAACCGTTATTGATAAACGTTAATCAACTGATTATTATACAAAGTATACCCTGTGAACCTACAGAGGTTTATTTATGTTATTTCACTCACTGTGGAGGACACTAGCTCCAACAATAGCTACTTATTAAATCTTTCTTTAACCTAATAATCTTATAATTAAACTTTAATAATATTAGTTTATTACTAACTTAACATCATACCCACACTATATCACATCAAACACCATAACCCCACCCAAAACGACCATAAATCCACCCGAACGAAACTCCATCATCCCGCCATATAATATCCCCATTTTTACATCCGTACTACCTAAAATCTTCACTTTGTGCGCTTTATTTACACTATTATGTAAATCTTAGCGACTTATAAGTAAAGGAGAAATGGTGGTGTATAGATGTGGTGGCGTAAAGTTTGTGTTAGTGAGTCGATTTGGGTTGAGAAGGTGGTATGGTGGTAGGATTTGTATGGGGTGGTTAATGGCAATAGTGGAAATAAAAAGAATGATTATTGGCAAGAGGGGTGGTGACGAGAATGGAAGTCAAAAGAATGGTTATTGGTAGAGCTGGACAGTGGGCCGGGCTGCAGCGCGCCGGGCTGTGTGAGAGGGAGCCCGAGCCCGCACTGTGGGCCAGAGGGTGCGGGTTGGACCGGGCCGGGCTGGGGATTTGGTGGCCCTGGATCGGCCCGCTTGGGAAAAAATGACTAAAAATGGGTGCGGGTCAGTGTGGGGTGGGCGGGCTGGGGGTGTGGGCCGGGGAGAATGGAGCCCGGGACCGACCCAGGCCAGCATAGTGGGCTAGGTTTTGGTGGCCTAAAGGGTTGTGGCCATTTTGTGTTGATGGGTTGAAGGGTTGTAGCCATAATTATAGTGGTGAGTTTGTCTAAACTCCAGTGGTGGCCGAAAAGGGCGGTGGTCATAAATATATTACTTGGCTTGATGCAATTCCCAAGGTAGTGGCAGCGAAAGAAGGTTGTGGATATAGGCGGAACAAATTCGGGTTTTAGATATTGGCCGAACAAAGTCGGATTGTGGATATAGCTAGTCCGAACACGTCGGGTTTTAGGTATATGTCGAACAAAATCGGGTTTTGAACAGAAGCCGAACAAAGTCGGGTTTTGGTTGGGTGTTTTAACTTCTGCCCGAAGATTCTACTCCGAGGTGTTATCCTCTATCTAAAGCACGAGTCTCTGATACTATATTGGAAAGATAAGTTTTATTGAGAAATTGCATAATAATAATGAGATACAAGATGTCTATTTATACTAATACAAGAGCTCTAGTTTTCGTAATCTACTTATTAAGGAAATACAATATTATAATAGTAATAGTATTTCTAAAATAATATAAGAAACATAATAAGGAAGTGTAGTGATTAGGAAAGTCTAGCAAGACGGAAACTCGACTTGACTTAGGTAATATTTCCAATAATTCATACCTATTTTATTATCTCTAATAACATATTAAGGTTTACTTGAAACCGTCTTTCAGAAAACTTACTCTCTGTAAACAAAATCGTCACACTAAGACATAATAATAAGCTTAAAAGAAAAGAAAGAAAGAAAGAAAGAAAGATTACGCAAGAAAACGGCGTTGCATGCGATAAAAGAACAACTTTAGATCATTCTCAACAGAATCCAACAACCGATCTAAAACAAGTTTACCTTCTTCAGCTTCAAGTTGACTAATACTCCGTATTAACTTCTTTAAAATCTCCAAGAATATTCCTAAATATTCCTCGACGTACTCTAGTGTACGTCGAAAGTTTCTCCAATGCCACCCACCGTAATCATCCTCCTCGTCGCCGTCGCTACGGAATGATCACGACCTTGCGAAGTCGTTTTCCACCGTTGAATTCCATATTAAAATTAATGAGCAATAGGACCATAATGAGCATCAGATTTCTTTATCGCTTCAAACCAAGGACAAAGTCACAAAACCAATATTAAACCACCAGGGAGCATATATACCAACAAGATAGAGCATCTATAATCTACGTTACCGGAGGCTTGTACAACATAAAAGTTACACACACATGTGCAAATATATGAAAAAAATTTCATGCTCTTAGAAATAAATAATAAAATGTTCCAAGTGTCATAAAATTAGAGATATGTTAATACAAAGAGTATTAGGAATAAATGTGAATTGTGATCACATAATTCATTGTATTTAATTTAGTGTCAAATACAATGAATTGTCTTAAAGAAGAGGCTATTCATAACCAGTAAGGATCATCTCTCTCCTACTCATTCATATGCCTTAGGTTATAATATTATTATTGTATAAATACCTCAGTTTGAGGAATGAAATGACAAACAATTACAATCAAAATAATATTCATCTCTAAAATCTATGTACTGGAAAATTGGCGAGTTACGCACTAAAAAACTAGTGATTACGTACTGAAAATTACTGGCGAGTTACGCATTGAAAAAAATGGCGATTTACGCAAAAGTATTTTTCTAGAGAGTCTTATTCGCAATAAAAAAAATTGGCCCGGTGAGCCTTATACGCATCTTCCTTGCCACCTTGTGAAGATGATTTTTTTTTTGAAAGAAGATCAAGATGAATAAATGAAGACGTTTTTATTGATGGTTTTTCTTGTATTTCTCCAATCGTAAAGTTTGTACTACATACTGCCTTTACGATTGTGGGAGGGTATAAAGAACAAATGTGAATTATGGTCACATAATTCATAGTATTTAGTTTAGTGTCAAATACAATGAATTGTCTTAAAGAAGAGACTGTTCATATGCCTTAGGTTATGAAATTTTTATTGTATAAATACCGAAATGACAAGCAATTACAATCAAAATAATATTCATTTCTAAAATCTAACAAAGAGTTTGAATGAATTGTTCTATGAAGCAATCTAAGCTACAATAATGTAGTCAACATCCTCTTTTTGCTTAATTATTCGCCTTCTATTTCTGATTTGAAAATTAAAAATTTAGTCACATCCTCTTTTGCTGGGACAAATCCTTGATCTCTTCCTTTTTCTGTCCATCATCGATTCATAAGATTCTTGCTATTCCTATCAGTCGAAGTATGGTTGATGACTATGCTTATTGGAAATTCACTAACCATGGTGGATATATTGTCAGGAGTTGTATTATAAAAATTGGGGATTCCCTTTGGCATAAGTCTGCTACTCTTAAGGATAAATCTAGAATGACGGAGGATATCCACACCTTTATGAAAGACTTCTTATCGTCCTTACAAGCCTTAAATCCTGGATTATCCTTCTCTAGAGAATTCTTACCAATTCTCTTGCGATAGGTAGCGAGTTTGACAAAAGAGACATTGGTCTTCATAAATATTGTTGTTTTTGTGAGGAGCCTACTATAGAATCTATGAATCATCTTTTCAGGGACTACAATTTTGCTAGATGTATATGGGCTGGTAGTAAACTTGGAATTAGAACGGAGTTGGATGTTATCTTGGATATACGGAAATGGATTGTTAACTGGATTTGCTTCCTTTCTAAGAATAACGAGTTAGAATTTAGAGTACTCTCCAGTTAGAATTTAGAGTACTCTCCTTTCTTGCTACCATTTGGTCTATTTAGATTAGTCGAAATAATGCCTTGTTCAGGGACTCTTTTGAAACCAATAATGCTATTTTCCTGTATGATAACCTACTGGCCAAGGTTCTTCAAAGTGCTGCTCAGAAGAAGACGTTGGGTACTAAGGATCGGCTATATTGTCACCATTTTGATTCACATTTGGATTCTATTAAAAGTGGTAATATTCTTAATCTTATTGGGAATCCTTCGACATGTCATCTTAATAGGCTTTTTGTGGATGCGGCATGGAATAAGAACCTGTCCTATAGTTTTGGATGGTTTCTGAAAAGGGTTAATGGATCTCACATTTTTTTATAGCAAAGGACATTTATCATCCCAATCACCTGAACATGCAGGCTAAAGTCTTGACTATTCTTGAAAGGATGAAATGGGCAATCGCTAATGGATTTCTTCATACGCTCATTCTTTCTGATTGCTTAAGGGAAGTTTCGCAAATCCTAAAAAGTGGTGGAGCTGTACTTCAGAAATAAGGCTATTATTGAAGACATTGATACTATCAGTCTCTCCTTTCATTGTCTTTGTATTTGTTTTATTCCGCCTTCCTGTAATAGAATGACTCATACGCTTGCGTCTAAAGCCATAAAACTGTAGACGTTTTCCTTTACTACTGCAAAAAAAAAACATTAATGTATTCACTGTAGACGTCTTCCTTTACTACTGCAAAAAAAAACATTAATGTATTCAACATTATTGTTGTGAGAGACCGTTTCTCACAAAACTTCTTTGGTATGGATTGTAATCTAATAAAGTAAATGATCATAAAACTAGTCACACTTCTTTTACTGGAAAGTGATGGTCATTCGGTACAATTCTCGGCCACCATTTTCATGTTAAGCTATATGCAAAAAATTCTCTCCATTGAATTATATGATAAATCACTGAATTATATTTGCACTTTTTTATTTATTTCGCAATTAAATTAAATAGCTATTAATAGAAAACAAAACAAAAAACACCATATCCAGCGTGCGTAGATTCATAGTCTCCATTCCATACTTAATGACTTCCTTTTAGAGTTTTCATTCACTCAATCTCTGACATCTTACTTGATCAAGATCCACCTTGAGTGCAGGCGTGCAGCGCTTTAGCCGCTCGGCTTGACCCTCAGGTGCATCAAACATTTGAGGCTAAAAAATGTCATTAGCATCTTTCTTGTAAAATGTCATTCACCCAATGTTGTCTCCATGAGTCCATTGTCATAGTCATTACACTACATACAACAGTCATCATGTTTCAACAGAGTTTTCAGCACAATAAACCGGCCGGTATCAGAGCCAAACAAATTGGTTTACACTGTCCAACTATTTGTTCTACAGATGGTGATATGTAGCAGGACAATAACTAAACCCCAGCTCTTACTGCATCAAGTGTACCAGACTTCTGTAAAAGCATTCATTTACTAAAGTAGTAAAGATTGTATGGCGCGGACATTACATGAACTTGGAGGTAGATGTTAAGTCGCTTGTTCGCACTAACTTATACGAGAAGACCGTCTGATTTTCAGCTCAATCAAACACGTCTTCCGGATTATAGAAAGTGATATTAATTGAACTCGTAGTATGTTTTTGCAATTAACAAATCGACCGCACGAGTTACTTCCAATCAAACGTTTAGATATAGGAACCCGAAAACACAAAACATGACTTTGAAGCCTTTTTTATATCATTGAAATTTATGTAACAAGCAAAATGGCCAAACAAAAACGGCGTTTGATTTCTTTGACATTTATGCAACAAAGGGGTCACTGCCTGACCACATCTAAAGAGAAAAAAAAATGGCACAGATCAAATGGGAGGGGCCTTCCTCTCAAGTCTCAGCTACTAAATATTTGTGAATTTGTCAAATAAATAAGACTTCATTTCATTACAAATTATCAAGTGCCTCCACTTTGAGCCTAACCCCTCATTATCCTTCAATTACCCATGAAGGCAACCTCTTTCGTCGTAATCTTGACCCTCTCGACGGGTCTTTCTTAAACTCTCGTCGCTTAGACGGTGTAGTTTTGGTTGATGGTATCGATGTCGAGACCCTTCAGCTTCACCACGGACTCAACGTGACCTTTGAGTGTGTGCAACTCACGAAGCCTACATTAGGAGAAGAAACACAATCTCAACAACGATATTTGGATGAAAATTGAAGAAAGCGAACGATCATATGATTCTAGTTCTACTAGTAGATTGGCTTTTCAGTGGAGTCAAAGACGTATTTTTGCTTATTTCCATTGCAAGAGCATGCTTACCTTGCAACTTCGGCACGTCTCTTTGCTTGCTCGGCAATCTCAGAGAGTTCTCTATAGTTGTTCTTGTCATGGAAGAGAGTGGACGAAGGCTCGGGAGCTTGAAGTCCGTGAAGCGTCCTTTGAGCATGGGCCCATTGAGCTTCTCTCTCCTCTTTTCCGTAATCCTTCTTGGTGGTGAATGCAGTCTGGGTATAATTCATGAAAAATTTAGTCAAAAGCTCAAATAGAATCAATAAATCATAAAAGGGCCTGAGGCGAAATAATGTACCTTGCTCTCGAACAAGTTGAGCCATGCCTTTCCACTCAAGACATATCGGATTATGAACTTTAGTATGTCCAATGGGAAGTAGAAGACAATGTTGTAGATCCAAACAACACCAGCCCATCCCCATCCACATCCTTTGATGTCGGCAAAGGCCCAGTTAGCGTAAACAGCTATGACAGTCGCAACCTGATAATGTTCCAAACATATTAGATCACTGAAGGTAACTCTTTTCTTTTGCCGCTTAACAGACTGATTAAAAGGCAAATTTCTTACCAGTTGTGCAATAAAGAAAGCAACCACCAACAGCATACCAGGACGCTCGACAAAGGACCAACTTCGAGACCTTGTCACGAAAATGAGAGCCTGGCTTACAATACTCACTTGTAGATACAAGGCAGCCATCATTTCTGGGTCACTCTTAGAAATGTTTCTTACTCCAAACTTTCTCTGTGTAGAAGAAAAGTATGCGTTAATTCAGAGTAGGTGGAATTTTCTCCGTACATATATGTATACTCATTAAACGACAGTAAGACTTGTATGAGACAGTCTTACATGTAAGACAAAACCATGTTTAAATTTAGGGCAATGGGCTGGCCTCATTCTCATATAGGAGACCAAATTTAATCTTATGCATCCCTAATCTAACAATAGGGTCAATGAGTTGGTCTAAGAAATGAGATGGTATCATTTAAGTTTTAGAGCACAAATAATAAAACAAAGATAAATGGTGCTTACAGGGAAGAAGTCGGTTTCTTTCATAGCCCAGAAGAAAATAACAGTCATCAAGGCCAGGTAGGTTCCAAGAACGACTCCAGTAGCAAAGATTTCCTTCAGCTTCCAGCTGTCAGGAACCGGAGATGGCTTCACTCTGTCCTTTGAGATCGTCATGATGGTACCTTGAAGAAGAAAAATGGTTGGCGTCAATTTTAATTTGTTCTTTACTTCTCACAAGGGTTCCCAAATAATGTGAACAAAACTAGGAATATCCTTACCATCATTAAGAATGGCAATGATCAGAACCATGAATGGGGAGAAATCGTACTTCCAGATTAAGGCAATAAGCAGAAAACCAAGCTACAACAAATCAAACAAAGTAATATTAATTAAGGACCATCTGTTGCATCAAAACCATATGCAGTACCAGTGTACAACTCTTAAATATACACATACCACGATACGGATTGTGATGGACACTGCGTAGATCTGAGAAAGGAAGAAAACATGGTAAACGTTAGACAACAAAGTAAAACCATTAGGGATTTGTACTATGACACGCCCTCCATTTTAATATACACCCCATTTGACATTTTCGGTGAGAAGGAAAAAGTCGTTTGGAGCCTACTTAAAGAAAGATAGAGGGCAATATAGTAGGCTTAGCAGCTGAAAAAGGGAAAAGGAGGTGCTAACAGTGTAGTTCTTCATTCTTTGGAAAATGGCCCTGCTAGTAAGCACTGCACTAATGATGACACTGAGCCCAGGTTCAGTTAAGACAATGTCAGAAGCGCTTCTTGCAGCATCAGTAGCATCATCAACTGCAATTCCAATATCTGCCTTCTTAAGGGCAGGAGCATCATTCACACCATCTCCTGTCATTCCAACAATGTGCTTCTTGTCCTGCAGCCTCTTGACGATTTCATACTTGTGTTCTGCAAGACAACGGAAAATAATGTGTATTAGAATGTTAACTCAGAAGTCCATATAAAACTTGAAAAAAATAAAATGCTACTCTCCATTTTAGTGAAAGTCTCACTATTCTTGTTTTGAATTCTGATGGAATAAAGCAATGACTCATCAAATTGGTTCCACTTAATTTTTGTGGTGATGGGGTTTTGATGCAATTCTCAAAGCAATTTTCATTATGGTCATCCGGGAACCACCTATCTGTTGATTTAGTGCATACCCCCCACCCCACCCACACCATGCCGTTATTTATAGGACACCAGGAGACATCAGGGTAATGCTCTTTTTTGAGAACCACAAGCACTGTTTATTCAAATGTTGAGTCATGAATGTTTGAAACAGCTTTCTAATTAGTTCAAATGTCCACAACGGATATAGTCCAACCTGGGAAAACTCCGGCAAAACCATCGGCCTTCTCGATCAATTCATCAATAGGCAAGGAAGCAAGCGATGAATCTTTGTCTGTACCAAGCAATGCAGAAGAAGGGTACATGTTTGTTCCCATACCAAGTCTTCTACCAGTTTCTTTACCAATGGCAAGTTGATCACCTGCAAAAAGAAATCCGACAAAATTAATAAACGCCAGAGCAAGGCACTCAAAAGAAAAGAGTGATTGTCGGATGAAGCTTACCAGTAATCATCTTGACATTAACACCAAGGTTAAGGGCCTTGCGGATGGTTTCAGCACTGTCGTGCCTGGGAGGATCAAAAAGAGGCAACAAACCAACAAACTGCCATGGCCCGCCTGGAGACTCTTTGCTCTTCTCTGGCACTTCCTGTCTTGCAACAGCCAATGATCGAAGACCACGTTCGGCATACTTTTCAATTACCGAATGAACCTTCTTCCTCAAGTCTTCCTTGCAGTGGCAAAGGTCAAGGATCTAATGTGCAGAAGAAGACAGATTACAAAGATTAATATTAACCTATAAAGGAAGGGACCAAAAATGTCTCAATTCCAGAAGAACATGATTTACCTGCTCAGGTGCACCCTTACTAACTCTGTGCCAGTTACCATTTCCATCAATGTAAGTAAGAGCAGTCCTCTTGTCTACAGGATTAAATGGGAGAAAGTGAACTTCCCTGATTCCAGCTCTTGCCTACGTAACATATTTCAGAACAATTGACGTCAGTAAAGAAAACAAAATTCATTCAGATTTCCCCAATTGGAGAAAAAACACACATCATTTTATGATGGTCTTAAAAGCCGAGAAACTTCGCAAATACCTAAAAGCAGATAGCCTTACAGAAAATAATTTATTGTAACACCATGTACTTTTAGTGACCTTTTTTTTTGTTTCACTAGTGAATCGATCACACATCGACACCGTAAAAAAAGACTTAAAATGGCATTTACCTCCTTAGGGTCAGCAAGCATTCCAACCATGCAAGTATCTATAGCATCTTGGTTTTCAACACGTGAGGCCCTAGCGGCAAGGAGAAGGACATGCTCCTTATCCACGCCCTTGCAGAACACCTCAATCAAGTTCTTGTCAACACTCAACTTGTTGAGAGTCAAGGTTCCTGTCTTATCACTGCACAGCACATCCATACCAGCCATTTCCTCAATAGCAGTCATCCTCTTTGTGATAGCCCCTTGTTGAGACAACCTGTGGGACCCAATGGCCATAGTCACAGACAACACAGTAGGCATGGCAATAGGGATACCACCGATCAAGAGAACCAACAGATTGTTGATTCCACTCCTGTATGGACGGTGCTGAATTGGGTACATCACAAGGATCTCAACCACCATACCGACCGCAATGGAGACAATGCAAAAGTTACCAATGGCTGTAAGAACCTTCTGGAAGTGGCCAACATTGTTTGTGCTGTCAACAAGGTGAGCTGCCTTCCCAAAGAAGGTGTGGACCCCAGTAGCAATAACAACTGCTTCAATTTCACCTTGTTTACATGTTGAACCAGAGAAAACTTCATCCCCAGGACCCTTTGTCACAGGGAGAGATTCTCCTGTAAGGGCAGATTGGTCAATCTTTAAAGCATCACCTTCAAGAAGACGTGCATCCGCTGGGACAATGTCTCCCAATTTAATGCTTATTATGTCTCCTGGCACCAATAATGCAGCTTCTGACTCATTCCATTGATTATCCCTAAGCAACTGGGACACCAAAAGAGATGCACCATGAGAAATTTGGTATATTCTTACTACTACATATATAATATATTACAATGTCTTCTGATTTTAATAGACCGAGAATATCATCATGACCGCAGTGCTTCAAGGGTGGGGAGAGGGGTTTAAATGTATGCAGTCTTAACAGCAAGACAGGTTAATTCTAAATGACCCAAAATGAAAATTTCATCAACAGTTGTATCATATGACTACAACATCACTATTAAAAAAGCACATCTACTTTAGACAGCCATTTGGTTTGTTACATTGTATTTTAAACTCGAAGAATAATAACAATATGGCTCCACTGTACACGAGGAAAATGCAAGATCTTAATCCGACTTAAATAATTTTTATCACTGAGAAACAAGAAAAAAACAGTTTATGTTTCATATTTCAAAATCATTACAACTTACGACCCCTAAAAACATTTTAACATACCTTACACTTGGGAGCGAGATTAGCCATGAGGGCAGCTGCAGCATTTCCAGCATTGTTTTCTTCAATAAAACTGATCGTCGAGTTTATAACCAACAGGCACATAATACCAACGAAATCTTGCCAATCTGGGGGCTTGCCGCCTCCATTTGCAAGAGCAATTGCCATAATAGCAGCAGCTTCCATAACCCATGACAATGGATTCCACATAAAACCCAAGAACTTAAGGAATTTGTTTTCCTGAAAAAATCATTACAAGTAGAAAAGGTTAAGAAGAATGCACTAAAACAATTCTCCATATGTTTGGAAGACAAGGCTGTAAAAAGAATAATTACCCTTTTTTCTTCTAATTTGTTGGGTCCAAATAATTCGAGCCTGTGGGCTCCTTCTTCGGTTGTTAAACCAGCCCGGGAACATTTCAGTTGCTCGAAGACCTCCTCAATGGGAATGTTCTCCTGCAACAAGCAAATTCACTTCAAACTTAAGTTGCCATAGAGGATAGTAATATTCTGTTTACAAGATCAGTAACAAAAACGTTGATACTAAACAGAACATTGCAACAACAAATTCCGTCCACACTTGATATCAATCATTCATTAGTGTACCTTCAAATGGATCAATTTATAAGAAAAAGGAAACTTTGTCCATAATCCATTGTTCAACTAATTAGACATAAATTATTACTCCGTACAAGCTTAATGTTTCGAAAATATAATCTCAAGTTCGCTTCACTTATACTGATTTTGCACCTTTCTCAAGGAGATCATCCACAGAATCTAAGATCAGTAGACCTTTAAGTACAAATAGTATAGATTAAACAAAAAGAAACTCGAGACATCTTAGTAAGACTAAAACTTCGGATTAACATTTGCCATACAAGACAAACTAGGTACACCTTCCCCACAATGATTTGGCAGGTTTTAAAATTACAAAAAATTCAAGGTAATTTCCCACCATTTATTAAAAACTCTTTTCGTTCCGGTCAATAATTTACACTTTTCCTTTTTAATAAATAAATAAATCAACTCAAGTGGCCGGAGACCATTACATTTCCACCTCATTTCGAGTTGCTTTTATTTTTTTTAATTATTGTAAACTCATTTTTCTCTCCTTACCTTAATAATCATGTATAAACAATTGTAAACTATTAACTGGTACAAAAGTAGTAACAATCCAGGTATTACAAAATGACAAAATGTCATAAACTAGTCCCATTTACATATTTTTTTGTATAGGATGGATTATAATATTGTAAAATCAAATCACATATATCCGTGATTTAAAATATCGTTAATTCTTTTACGAGGTAAGACTTTAAAATATAGGCAAATTCTCATTTATTGAATCATATCATGTGTGATGAATGAGATAAAAGCAAAATATGAAGAGAAAAGAAAAAGGTTTGTCATCTGGATAAAATTTAATCCGTTTAAATATTAAGACCGATACCCGTCTTAACGAAAGGTCTGTAAATGTATGAGTAGACTTTAAAAGAAATGGAAAAAAGTTAAACCGGGTGAGCTCAGTAAAACAAGGCTTACAAAAAAAAGCCGTTACGCCCGTTAGTACGGATGAATACAATGTACAGATAGAAGCAATGAGAAAACAGCCTGCAGAAAGTCTGTTTCCTGATGACGCGCCGCATATGACGTAAATGACACGCGCATTTAATTTTCTACCCAAAGTTTGACATTCACACTTCCCAAGATAATAAAAATAATAATAAATAAATTAAATAAAAGAGTATTCATTTCTCCAAGAAAATAATAAAGGAAGTGGGCCCCCCGTATGTTAAACAAAGGGGTTATAGTTTGTATTATTATAAACCGGCCATCTGTTTGGTAACGTCAGGATTTGTGTTTCAGTTGCATTCAGTGTGCAGTGAAAAAGTAAACAACAGTCTCTCTCTCTCTTTCTCTTTTAAGGTGCCGTTATGACCGTATTTATTGTACCATCCAAGTACTGGTTACATGTTACTAACGTTTTTGGCAAACTTTTACTCCGTACTCTTTCAGGGACAAATCTATGCTTCTTACTTCTATGGTAACCATTTCTTTGGGGGCAATTTCTTATTCTAGACTGGCCATTTAAAAAGGCTTCTTTCAACCGATTAAAATAAGAGTAGGTGGATAAGAATTTTGAGCTCGGCAAGATTTGTTGTTTATGTGTGTGCCATGTTATAATGCATCCCGGTAAATGAACGACTTAAAGTTGCTAAATTAGAGTTATATAGGATCGTGAGGAACAAAGTACTCGTATAAGTAGAATTATTAACATAAATGTAAATCTAGACCTTCTGATGTTTAGAAACTATGTTACTCCGACGCTACACTTATTTGTCGTGTCGCGTATTAGACACGTGACGGTGTCCGTCACGACACGACACGACACTTCGACAATTCAATTAGGGCCACAAAAAAGAAAAATTCACCCAAAATAGTCGTGCTCGACACTCAGACACGTGACGACACCGTGTCGGAGAGTCCGTGTAACACAATTTCAAAATACTCCCTCTCATCCATCCCAAAGGTAACAAAAGGTATTTAAGGCGGTACTTTGATTGTATTTTACTTCATTTATACAATTATACACAATATTTTTTTACAACAAAAATTAATTTTACCAAAGATTTTTTATAACAAATCTTATACTTCCTCCGTTCCATTTGGTTGTATACGTTTGCTTTATCACGTATGCCAACGCTCTTTTTGTTTTGTTTATATCTTTAGTTACATATTATTAAAAATTATAAAATTTTGATATTAATATTGTTCTCGGTAAGACAATTTAAACAAGATCTCAGATGACTATCTTTTATGTTATATATTAGAAGTTGTATTAAAGATTCTTCTAACTTATGAATAGTGCCCAAAAAGCAAACGTATACAACCAAATGGAACGGAGGAAGTATATAAATTTTGTCTTTTAAAGTTTCGGATTTTTGACAAAGTATTATAGTCACACTTAACAAAGTGGAGGTGTTTTTTTCTAGACGAGGAAAAATGTGGCTATTTCATAGCCGAAGGGGTAGGAAATACCAACTCATCACACATTCACACACAAAACTCGATCTAGGTCACAAAAACATCTTTTACTCATCTAACCAAACCACAAAAAATTTAAACAATAATACTTGATAGTTGACAAAGGTTGAATTCATCAGATTTCCCGTGACAATGAAAACACAAGAAAGCACAAACTTTTTTTATACATCAAGTTGAAGTTAAGTGTGATTAAGAATAGCCCCTACTTTTGACACTTCCAATATATACCGTGTTTGATCCCCGTGCTTCCACCTTCTAAAGTGGATCAATTTTCCTCATTGCACGCCGAACACGGCCTTTACCAATAACTAAGGGATAACACTAGGTTTTATTTCAGACGGTCATTTAGACGGAAATGACCATCTGACATGAGAATTTGCAAAGGGAAAATGTGTTAACAAGTGATTTTTCTCTCAATTATATATAAAATCGTCTTGATTAATTAAATATTAAATACTCAATTATTATGATTATTAATAAAGGATTGTTTTTTTATTATATAAAAAATCGTGAAAAGGGTAGTATATAATCGTAAATGAAAAGGAAATTAGTGGGAAAAGCATCCCACGTGAAATATAATGAAGAGGTAGTGGAGTAGATCATTGAGAACCATTAGATAAGTAAGACCACTTTATTTCTTTTCATTGGTTTCATGAAAAAGTTGACACATATAGGCCAAAAAGTTATCTCAAAAATTGGTGATAGTCATTCACTCTAACTTTTTTTCATCATGGAAAACTATATTTACGAATTCCCAACTTGTAACGTAGGAGTACCAAAAATTCCCCACAAGTATTTTTATTCCTAGTAGTGGAAATTTTTAACATCATAATAATCTTGCTTAGATTTAAGTTAACCACATTTTTTAAGATAACTTAGACTATAGACTTAGATTACTAGAATTAGCTTTGAGTTGATAACATTCTTTTTAAACAAATTAGACTTTAAACACAAATTCTGTTGTGCAACGGGGTCTCACGTGCAACCAATAGAAAAGTAACCACTTTTTGATATACTCCCTCCGATCCAGACCAATGGTAACACTTACCTAAAACGGACGATCCACACCAATGGTAACATACCTTATTTGGCACACTACATTACCACGTTATCCTTCTACCCATTTGATATTTACACAAAATGTCATTGCATGGCCCCACAATTAAACCCACAATTAAACCCACAATTACATGGCCCACCTACCTTTTCCTTTTTTACCCCTCATTTTTCCACCTTTTCTTAAATACTCCAATTTTCCCCATGTTACCATTTGTCTGGATCGGAGGGAGTATAATGAACACTTATTTTGCCTAAAAAATGATCTTTTTTTCAAATTGGTCAATATTTATCCAAAAGTGATCACTAGTGACAAAAAAGTAGTAATATTTTATAAAATCACACGAAGATAGACGGTTATAGAGGATAATTACTAGACTTTAAATAACTAAAACTCGTCATCTAAGAAGATGACAGGTGTATAATCATTGAGCTATTTTTCTTCATGCTGACGGGTTATGAACTGAGGTGATTACGGCTTTAGCGGTCAAAAAAATTGTTTGATCTCATTTTTATCATTAGATAGACCCTTGAGTCTTGGACTTTTTCATACACCAAATAATGATATACATGGTACCTCAAATTAATTTTAGGTTACTTTTTCACATGGTATAGAATATATGCAAAGAAGGAAACTAAACATTTGTGTATCACAATTCACAATAACTATCCTTGACATTGAAGGAAAACTATATAAACTATTTAGGATATGAATCAAGATTTGTTTTAACCCAATTTCAATAACATCTCCCAATACCTTTCTCAAGTATTACTTTTATAAAGGTAGATTTTCAAGGGAGGTGAATTCTCTAACTTATGGAAATGTATTTGCCTAAAATTCAATAACATTAATTAGAGATAAATTGCTAATATAATATCCCTCCGTCTCAGTCAATACTTATCTATCGGGACAAAGCTGAGTATTCTCGAATATAATCCGAAAAATAGTAGAATAAATTACCCATATCAAATAATTTTAATTAGGGGTGAGCAAAACCGGGTACCCGGTACGGTTTTAATAACCGTATCGGGTACCCGGTTTTTGGAAGGCCAAAAATTAATACCCGGATCCGACCCGATTTAACCGGGTACCCGGTTTTCGTATACCCGGTTAAACCGGGTACCCGAAAACCGTATACCCGGATCCGGTTTAATTGATAATGCTCAAACCTAGAATTCGAGTCCACAACATTAGTATCGAACAATAAATAAGATGCTTATATAATCCACTAGGATCATTATTACAAAATACAATACTTGCAAAGTCAGTAGGTAAAATAGCAAAATACAAATTTGCAATACTTCACACAGAAATTTGTCACTGATAAAGTGAGTTGCGTATATTACAAGTTTCACATATAAAATGATTGGTGCTTAAAATTTCACCCATATAGTCAAAATAGAAAACAAAATTGTACATACAACTTTTTTTTAGGTATTTTTAATTAAACCGGGTCAAAACCGTATACCCGGTTTTGATTTTCCCCGACCCGGACCCGGTACGGTTTTTCTAAAAACCGTATCGTATACCCGAAAATCCGTATCGTGTACCCGGAAATCCGTGTAATTAAAACCGTATACCGTATCGTATCCGTATATTAAAACCGTATCGTATATTTTTGCTCAGCCCTAATTTTAATGATATCATATCAATACTGAAAGGTAGCAGGTAAAAAGAAGCAGAATCTTTTCATGTGCCGGGCTACTTTATTTTTTCAACGCCAAATTTCGACGACACTTATTAGTTATTAAGTTAAATTAAAATACAAATATTACGGAATATAATCTAAACTTATTTTATTTATTTATTTATTCATATAAATAAAAATCCTAAAAATCCGATTTTTATGGAATACTGTACTTTGACTTTATTTGCTCTAAAAATATTTTCCCTCAACGGTACATTTGACTTATTTTCACCACACCAAACTAACTAAACTATATCTCTCACAGTAATTGCCTGATACCCAGTTAACCAAAACGGTAAATTCTAACTAAGAAAAAATTAAATAATAGAAATTCGTAGTACCCAGATTAAAATAATCGATACCCAGATGATAAAAAGCAGAATTTAATCGGATCTCAAATTTCTAGCAATAATTTCCAAGGAAAAAGTGCTTAATTAGAGTAAGACATAATTAACTAAATAAATAATTAAACAATTAGGAAGTACTTAATTAATGAAAAGGAAGGATTAAAATGTACCAAATCAACGGCTTCATTTTTGATATCTTCAAGATTGATGGCCTTAGACATGATTTTGGAGTAATAGGAGAGATGGGTTTGATTGAAGGCAACAAAGTGGAGAGAAAAACAAAGGTTTTATATAGATAGAAAAGGGAGGAATTAAAGAGGGTTAGCCATTCAATGAACTTTGATTTTTTTTTTTCTGTTATTTTCTTAAATTAAAGAAAATAGTGAGAAAAAAAACAAAAAAAAAACGAAAAAGATGTGTTTTTTAAAGTGAAATAAAAATGGTGAAATATGTTATGAAAATGGGGGTGTTTGGGTCACATTTTATACCACAAAAAGTGGGGTCACCCTTATGGGAGTGGTGGCTTTTGAGTTGGGTTTTGGGCCTTTGCCTCTCTCTTTTTTTCGCCTTTTAACCGGTTACTTGTTGGTATTGGGGTGGAGTTTTTCGGGTATATTGTTTTCAGTAGGTCTTGCTTAAGACGGATCGGATCTTGCAACGGGTATTTTGTGAGAGGAAATGGGTAGAGGGGACAAGGTGGGCACCCCCCATGTGCTCTCCACTCACCCTTGATGGGTATTTTGTGAGAGAATATGATATCCGTCTTAAGCTTAAGACGGATACCTCCGTCTTAAATAAGAATTTGTGTATTGTTTTATAGTAAATCTTGCGTAATACGGGTCAATACTATTACTTAGTGATAATTAAGACAAAAAATTTGTTATTTTTTAGGCAATAAGATGGGTGATTTGATATATATAATTGACATATCTTAAGCTTTAAACGGATAGTGTTCGTCTTAAATGAGAATTTGTAATTGTTTTAATATTTTTGCACCTCGGTTGAGACCGTGGTAGGCAATAGAGCTGGCAAAAGCTAACCCGATCCGAGGAACCCGACTCGTTCGATACCCGACGTGATAGAACCTACAAATTAGGTGAACCGAATTCGTCCCCATCTGACTCGAGGCTAACTCGATAATCGATAACAACCTTATTTTTTTGAATCAAACCCGACCTGAACCAACCTGACACATAACCCGATATTGACCTAGCCTGTTGGATGAACCGATAATGAAATGTCTTAATAATGGTGTGAATAGGACTAAATTAAAATTTATTACAATTATTTTCACTTAAAACCAAAATTAGTACTCTTAACAGTTAACACATTGTTTAAACATAAAATTAATTATAGAAAACTAAATACATAAGAAAATATATATGCTGTAAATAATATGACACGTAACTAATGCGTTAATGATTCGACACGACTTGTCACTCGCTGGTGACCCAACCCGAAGTTGGCCGATGTGAACGGATCCTTCACCGAACCGACTGCCTCTAGTCTAGGCAGTAGACATGTCAAATCAATCTAATTCGGTTAACCCGATTAGAAAAGGATTGCCCGAGATTTAAAGTTGACCCGAACTAGAAACCTGAATGTGACCCGAAATCCAAATTCATTCTGACCCGACCCAAAATTAGCTTATCTAAAATCACCCATACCGAAAATGATTTGACAAAACACAAGTCAAATTGAGCCCTAATGATTTGGAATCACACTAAATATTATTTACGTTAAAATAAAGAATAAATTTTTAACACTAAACTATACCTAGGTAATACTCCAAGACTTAGTTTTAACTCTTTTTATCATAGACTCGAAAATGACCCAACTCGAAATAACCTTGCCCGTTTGACCCCAAAATGACCAAAGCAACATACCACAGATCCAAAACCTGAAAAGACCCGATCGGAGCCAACCCGATCATGTGACTCAGCCAAATTTACCTGGCCTGATCTGACTGCCAGTTTGTCAGGTTTAGACTAGGTATAGGTGTTCGTCGGTCCGACATTGACATGTGATCGATCAGACTGGACTAAAGTTTGTGGACCGAAGATTTAACAAGGATAAAGTGTTTGGCCGTGGGTTAGACCATATTTATTTTGCTTCTGGGATTCTGGACCAAATAAATGTGTGAACCTGATCGAATCGGAAATTATGGACCAAATAAGACTATTGCTTACTGATTTATTATTTCTATGATGAATTTAATTTAATTTTTATCAGGAGATAGGATTTGGTATGTTATGATAGTAGGATATGTAAAAATAATACATAAGAAATTAATAGTATCAGATCCTCTAAAAAAATATTATCAGTTTAAGAGAAATATTTTTAAATCGTACACTTTAAAAGATTTTCGTTACATAAGATTAGTTCACGGCCTAGTCCGAGGTTCATAGGTTCAGTCCAAGACTGGACTAAAGACCAAATTAACGTAAATAAGTGGAGCGTAAAGTAATACTCGTGGCTTTGGTGCTGGTACTCGGTCGAATTTAGAGTGTACTCAACCGAGTAGGGAGACACTCGGTCGAGTTTAGTTGGTACTCGGCCGAGTGTGTAATCTTGGGGTTTTGTGGTCATGCCTAGTGTTTGGCACTTGATCGAGTAGAAGTGTAATCGGTCGAGTAAGGAGTTACTCGGTCGAGTAGAAGTGTACTCGATCGAGTAGGGTGATACTTGGTCGAGTGGGCCGGGGGATCTGGGTACTTTTGGATCGTCCCTATTGTGTTTTACCTGATCGATTTTTGTGGTACTCGATCGAGTTTGGGTTACTCGGTCTACTAGATCAAGTTACTCGACCGTGTGGCGTCAGGGCTGTAGTTTTTGCGTTTTGCCTTCTCTTCTTTGGGAAAGGGTTATACGATATAAACCACATTATAATTAGATATCTCTTCATATTTTCTCACTTATCATATCGCTAACCTCTCTCTAAACTTTTCTAATCATCCTTTAACCATATCTCATAATCTCTAAACATCCCCTTAATCTTTTAACGGAATTCGTTGAGTAGATTGCTCTTATTTGATTCTCTTTATTCTTCCAAATCTGTAGGTAATTTCTATCCTCTATCATTTTGTTATCTTTTATCTTCTTTAAGTTAGGTTTTGGGTAATTAGTTTAGTTATGTAAATTAGATTGATTCCACATATGAGATTATATTATCTATATTATGTTAGATAATATTGATTAGATTAGATTATATTGATTATCTTAGGTTAGATTGATTAATTTAGTTGAGATTCATGTTATATAGTGTAGATTTTGGGGAAAATTGATATAGACTATGAGCTGATGATTATTAGTATAGAATATTGGGGGAATTAGTAGTAATTATACTATTATTATTGTGTAGGTGGAAATTGTCGTAAATGAGGAGTCATAGCTTTATCTTTCTTGTGCTTGATGATGATTCTTATGCTTGGATCACCATTGTTGATGATTTCCATGCTCAGATTCACCACCGTTGATGACTCTTACTCCCTGCTATTCTCAATAACCTTCCCCTTTCACTTTAATACAAAAATTAAGAAAACACACTACCCCACCATATAATTAAATTTGGACCACACAAATACACTACCCCAGCATACAATTAAATTTGGACCACACAAACACTTACCAAAAAAGGAAATAGGGAAAGTATTGAGAATAGACGAAAATAGAAATGGGGAAGGTTATTGAGAATATGAGGGAGTATGTTGGATAGCCATTTTTGGTAATGATTATGCTTGGATTGATAAAAGGTAGGTTTTCCTACCCAATTGATGTGTATACGATTGATTGATGTGATATGATATGATTGTGGCATGTTAATTAGAGTTTGGTCGTGACAATGTAGTTGTGTCATATTGTGGCGTTCATAGGTGTTATTTATACAGAGCGGTTTTGGGATACCGGCTCCATAGAATCTGTGGGCCGCTCCTCATGTTTCCCGCCATGAAGGAGACAGTGCACGTGGTAATGACATGGGTCTGTGGGTGACCTGTTGCGGTAAGACAATTAATGTCTACGGCGTGCCTTGGACACGGCGGTGTGCTTGTTTATGGCACTGCAATTGGTGGTACGATGCGTTACTTAATGACATCGAGATGCGCTACTTGATGACACCTGATATATGTGATGATGATATTGCGATTGCATATGATGTTGATTGCGATTTCTTAGGAGCATTAGTTTAAATAAACAATTATACACGGATTTGGTCTCAAGTTTTGTGTAGATTCGAACAGATAGATTGGGTAGATTATAATCATACTGCAGTGGGTGTTATCCATTTGGAATTGTATGATATCTGGGTTTGTTTGTTTAACTACGGTTTGGGTCAACTAAGATTGGGTTCGGGGTCAGATCTAGTTCTTATTTCCTACCGTGACCGTCCTGAATTGTTGGTCACTGTATTACTACCTACCAAGGGGTAACTTAAGTTGGATATGGGTGGTATTTGTTTGAGTTACTGTCGTTTCAAATTGTTTTTTTATTATGTCATTGTCGGACGAGATTGTTAAAGTTGTTCTTTATAGACTTGTTTCGTATTCGTTTTTTTTTTTTTGGGAAATTCTACGGTGTACCCTTGTGTTTTTGAGTTTTTTTATGGTGTACCCCTACAATTTTGAAATTCTACGGTGCACCCCTGAACTTTATACATTACGCTATACAATAACCTTATTGATTGTCTTTACTAAGTTAACTTCTTAGTTGATTAATTAAACTGTCTTTTTACCTCTCCAGTTACTCGACAACCTACTCAATTACTTATTAGTTCGCCGAATTATCCATTAACCCACCAAATAGTATATGAATCTAACTAATAATTCATGAATTCTCAAGTATCATTTTATGTATCATAACATAGGCTTTTAATAGTAGTTTGTGCTTATTTAAAATTATTTGTGATGCATTTTATAAAAAAGCATGATAAGACATTAATGAGTCATAGTAAAGCCGAACCACGGTTATTTGATAACCGATAAAGTTAATGCAGAGTTGAAAGAGGTCATCATGGAGAAATAAGTAAGAAGTTTAGGGGTACAACGTAGATTATAAAAAAAAGAGGGGTACAACGTAGAAAACCGAAAAAATTCAGGGGTATACGGTAGAATATCTCTTTTTTGTATAGATGGCTCTAACTCAAGTTAATAGCAAGTTTGACAAATCGCTCATATAAAGATTATCAATAAGTCTCCGTTAATATCCGTCACAAGTTTGTAATGAGTGAAGTATCACCCATATGCGTAGATAAGACAAAAATCATAGTGGCTAGGGAGTCACAAATAACTTATCTTTATCTACCATGTGAGTTTTATCTGACCAGTCACAAGCTTGTGACGGATATAGTTCGTCACAGACGAGAGTTTGTGAAAGGTTATTGTTCACGTATAATTTGAATCACGTGTCGGTCCGAACGCAGTCCATTTGTTGAGTATACTTGACTAAACCATCATCGCACAAGATAATTAAAATAAACCCATGTATTTTCTTATAACAGTTAATCTCTTATAAGACATTTGGTTATATTAACATAATATGAGGTACATCCTCTTAGTTATAAATATAAATCATCATTATATGATTATATCTATTAACTTCAAAAACAGCTACTCGTAGCTGTTATCGCATCAAGTCTTTATACATAATTTTTATATTAATATATAGGCTTATGCTCATTCATGTATATGATTTACTCAATCATAAACACAAACGGTCATTTGACCTTTTCTAATCCAATGCATATTTATTTCTTTTCCCCTCATTTAAATTCTACCCCCGAGCCACCGTTCTTGCTGCCGCCACCCAACCGCTCGCTCACATCAACCATCCCCAACTCAATCACCCCACCGGCCCCCACTTGTGCCTCTTCTGGCCAGGTCGATCAAACTTACCCCACCGTTCCCCGGCCTGGAACCGCTTCCCACGCCAGTCCTCGCGTCGTCCTCTCTTTTGCAGTTGTTAATGACCACTAACACACCTCTGTGCACACGTCTAAAGTGGCTCGGCCATCAGTCCTTCCACACCACCCTCAGCCGACCTCCACCCTCTCTCTCACCTCCACCTTCCTCGGCCTCCATCAGACCTGCATCCTCTTTTACACCTACCACCTCTTTTTCATAAACCCTAGTTTTCATATTTCTCTATTTTAATCAACCCTAATTAAACTCAATCGACTTAATTTGGTGCAAAAAAGTAGGTGCATAATCAATAAAAATTTGAACTATGACTTTTAACAATAATTAAGGTCTATAATCAATATTGTGGAGAATTGATTAATTTGAGATGTTGATAAAAGAGGAGTTTGATTTTTGTTGTTTTGAAGGAGAAGGGCAAAGTATGGAAATTTTTTAGCGAAAAATCCCTGGAAAAGTAAAACTTGTCCATAAAAGAGCAACTATGTAATATATGTGATTGAGCACATAAAAAATGGGGATGGAATTTGTGAGTAATTTTAGCCCTTTGTTTCTTTTATCAGTAAGTCTTGCTTAAGGCTATCTGTCTTAAGCTCCGCCTTAAGAAAAACGGGTCAAATCCTATCACATGGTGATAATAAACACAAAATTTCTGGTATTTTCTAGTCAACAAGTAGGATGTTTTGGTATGTACTTTACTCTGATTAAAGTTAGACGGATTGTCCCCGCCTTAAATGAGGATCTGTGCTCATTTATTTAGTTATGTACTTATTTTACTCCACGTTATTGTAAGGAGTTTATTTTTTTTTTAAATTTTATATCTTAAGGCACCTGAACATGTTATTTGATAAATTCAAATGACTAGTGGTTAAAAGAGTTGAGAATATTACTCAAATCAACAGGTCTACTTTATTTTCATGTGTGAATAACTTCACAATTGGCGTGGTAATTGGAGATTAGTAGGGAGTATTAATTAGGGTGGATAACCAACGACCTATTGAAAAAGTTTTTAGGTATGCATGAGTGAGATAAAATATGTTAAAAAGGAATCGTGTTGATGTATTAGTCAAGTACACAGTATGGCGAGTTAGTGTGAGTGACCCTTGATATCACAACAACCCTACGTCCGTGTAATTAATTATACACCTAATGGGGGAGGATTCCGGTAGACTCTGAATCTCCAAATTTGCAGCCATGGGCAATGAGGATGTTCTATTTTTCAAGTGGAGTGATTGTAATACTTCATGTTTACTATAAATGTCTATTTGATGATTTTAAACAATAAATATAAAGGGATTTAAAATACTACTCATATAAACAAAATAATTTCTTTTGTTGCTCCGAATGAACATGGCGTTTGAAAAAGAATAAACTTAGGAAGGATAAACTTTTTGGAAAAATTGAAGGATAGGCTTCGTGATTTAGACTCATAATAATTTGTGGAGCAAGTGCTAATGAAATATCCTCGACCTCTGATCCTATTTTGGCCTGGACTAGGGTGTTACATAACTGTGTAAGAGTCCCTTTATTTGTGTCTTTAGTTTGATTGATTTGGATTCTTGAATTTTGCTATGGTGTTAGGGAATAGCTTATGTCATTTATTCTAGTAACACAAATTCTCATTTGTGACGGGTACTTTTCGTCACAAGCTTGTGACGGAGCAAATGTAGCCATTTTTATGGTAACATTTTATGACTGGTAACATTTTATGAATGATTACTTTTTATCATAAAATGGTCACATTTAGTCCGTTACAAGCTTGTGACCGTCACAAGAGAGACCAACTATTCTAGTAATGGCCTTTGCCATTAATATAATTGTCACAACCATTTTACCTATACGTGAGATAAAATTGATAATTCACTCACTCAAAAACAAGGAATAAGCATACGCTTGTTGCATATAGGATTTAGATCGGATAAATGGATCAAAGCGGCTTGGGTTTAGGTCGTGTCAGTTTAGATCGGGTCATTGTTAGATTTGCAAGAATTCGGGTATATTATTATCAAATTCTGTATGGATAATGGTTAGTTTTGCAACAATTAACTTTTGGATCAGATTAAATTGTTCAGGTTAAATCGAATTACGCGTTATACTCGAGTCCTCTGTTTGGGAATTCACTCGGATTAACTACTCCCTCCGTCCTCAACATTTGTTTACTATTTTCATTTTAGGGTGTCTCATTAATTTGATTACCTTTCTATATTTGGTTAATTTTCTCTAAGTATTTTGATCTTTTAATGAAATTATTGTCCACTTATCATTCACTAAGTATAATTACAAATTATACTTTACTATTTCTTTAATCTTTATATCTTAAAAAAGGTAAATAAATGACCGAGACAATTAGACGGAGGGAGTCCATTTCAAGAGAAGAGAAAAACCTTAAGATTTGTTCAAAAGACTTTGAAGTGATTTGAATGGACAGAATAAAAGTTGAAGCCGTTTTCTCTTGGTCAACATTTGCGCATTATTGGAAAAAAAGGGAAGGTTAGAACTTAGAAGGTATAGTCGTATAGATTAATTAATAAACTTCGATGAGAGGAAAACGGTGATAAGAAATAGTTGTATGCAAATTTTTATTTCAGACGGACTAATTCTGTCTGAAAAATAAGACGGGAATATGTTGTCACTTTTATATAAAATGTAACCACAGCTTATATCAACTTGTTTTCAATAGTGGTTACATCTAACTGTAAAGTGGTTACAAAATTCCGTCTTATTATTTCAGACCAAAATGGTCCGTCTTAAGCAAGACCAACTAATAGTTGTAAACTTGTAATAAAGAGTAGAAAATGGAGAGGTGATTAAGAGAACAATTGTATGTGGAATTTGACAAGAAAATGCAATGCACATGCGAATGTCCTTGCAAGTACATTATTTTGTATTCACATGCTGATTCATATACATTGGCTTTACTATTATTCGTAGTGGTCAATAGACTAGAATGCATATTGCGCGTTTTGTCCTTCATTCATCCATCACATGTAATGTAATGTAATCGACATTGCCACGGATTATGTGAAAAAGGTTGTTTACAATGTTTCTTCAGGAAATGTATTCTGTCATTGATGTTAGCATAGATACTTAACTACGGAGTAATATTTTATTGATATTAGCATAAACTAGTTTTGCTACCCGTGAAAATCACGGGTTATCTTTGGATATCCTTTGATCATTTTATAACATATTTTTCTTTTAAATACAATGTAGTGGCCAGTGGGTACAATGTGATCAATTGGTATCTCCATTTTTTAATTTTTTGACTTAAAAATTAGTAGGCGTTAGAAATATTTGTTGCCAACATGCCATGATAATTTATCCTTACTGTTAAAATCTTATCGTGATAAATAACATTTAAGGTCTTATAAAAACTTTTGAAAATTGAAGATCGGAATTACATTATATTATCTACATTATGCTCTTTTATAGTTTGACTTGTATATACAATGTTTAGAGTTATAATTAACATGTACACAATGTTTTATGTTTTGTGTTTTGTTGTTTACTTTATTACCAACCACCATTTTTTTATAATTCAAAATTAACGAAATTTGTAAAAATCACCACGTTTAAGCAATAATGTATCAATATGGATAATAATTTATTATTTGAATGGACAAAAGGAAAAGAATATGGTCGTATAAAGTCAAGGCAATGGCCTAGGCTTTATAGATCTTGAGATACAAAATATTAGAATATGAATAAACAAATTGATTATCATTCGATAATTAACAACGTTGTCGAGTGTTAAACCCCATATAGGAAAACAGTAATACCATCATGTTTATCCATTAATTCTTATAACTGATATATTTACTTGGACCAAATACCATCTCATGTCTTACATAGTTAAGGACAATTCACTACACCATAGTTGTATTTAACGAAGTAAACCATTGTTGTTCTTAAATTTTTCTTTTATATATACATAAAATGTACAAATGTACAAATGCACAACATATAAAGAGTACAATTATTAATAATAATAATACATATTACTTTGAAAATATTTTAATACTTTAATTGAAAATTCATGCTTGCATCTAAGTTGGTCAATTTCAATTCCACCATCCTCTACTTTGATCAACTTATGTATCACTTCGTAACTAATTGTAATTACATGCATATGATAATAATAAAATTATCATAACTTACAAATTCTTGCTTTTACACATAAATCAATGATTGGTGTGAGCTATGATGATCGGTCTAATTTTTACAATTTACTCTCGTTTCCTTAGAATGATCTATCGTTTAAATAATATAAATGATATTATGTAATAAGATAATAATGGCAAATGAAAAAAAAAAAGAGGTGTAATATGAGATTTGGCGAAAAAGGAAACGTGGTCCATTTGTGAGGGGTATAAATGTATAATTTATCTATCTAGGTATTCATATAGGACATTCAACTATATATATGATAATTTATAATCCCGTAATATTAAAGGAGTACAAGTAAAGATGTTTATCAATTGACTCTCATAGAAAATTAACAATTATAAAGTTGGTTTTTTCAACGAAGATCAAATAAAAGTCGATATCCATCATTAATGCATATTTTTATCCTCAAAGTTTTATCATCTTCAAATTTAACTTTCATAAATTTTAGAATTTGATTACGCAAAAAAAAAAAACTTTCAAAGAGAAATGGAAGATTGAATTTACTAATTGTGGAGAAACTAAACTTACCACTGCATGACGTTGTTAGTTAGCTAAGCCTACGACTTTATCAAATCGTTTTCAGTACCGCCTACACAATATAAGAAAAACAAAAAACAATACACGAATTAGTAATTGATGATTCAAAATTCAAAGAAGTCAAATAAACTACATAAATTTGTACCCATCACATGACTATTTTAGAGGAAACAAAGAAATAAACAATGTTAAATAGGAAAGACTAAATAACACTAATGTGTTTGGAAGTTGAATGATGTGAATTAACATTTGGTGACATCAATATTAATTAAGAAAAAAAAACATTCAAAAGTTGACATTCAAAGTGTTTTAGATAATGAGTTTGTTTATATAATCTTTATAGTGATAAAAATTATTGTAAAATTAGTATGAGAGATGAATGAGTGATGGTTTTGGCATTCAAAGCCTTGTAGATAATGAATTGTTTTATATAATATTTATGGTGATAACAATTAAATGCAAACTTAATATGAGAGTTAAATAGGGTGATGGTTAATATACTTCGGAATTAGAAGAGTCGGCATTATAATACTATCAATGTAAACACAATGGATAAAGACTTATTAGGTTGCCACATGCCATTCTAATACTACTCAATCTACCCTTTTTATATTATTGTATAGATAATGCGTTGATGCGAATAGGTAGAAACGACGATTAAATTGATGACCGAATAAATATGATTTAATACATATGATGAGGTGTTAATTAAGGTATATTAATGATTAATGAATTGCGCCATTAAGTAGTGGATTTAGAAGTTGTAGAGATGAGTAAAAGGAGGAAAAAGGAAACCAACAGTTTGATTGACTCGCTAGAATGACGTAAGTTGGTAATAGATGTTCAACAATTGTAATTAAATGCTCGATCCTAGGTGGCAGAAGGTTAGCGTGTGCCACATGTCATATCAATGGAGGCTCAGCTAGCCTTTTTATATTATTGTAAGATGAGTGTAGCTTTTCTCCATGTGGTAACCTTTATTTATTTGGGAAATTATACTATTAAAACTCTTTGTTTGTTTTCTTTTATATGTTTTTCGTAAGCCTTATATAATAATTGACGGTGGTCCAAAATGACTTTCTAATTTCGTGGATATTTTCATAATAAGTCGACCCATTTAATTGTTAACCATGATTCGTACAGGCTTTATTACTTGTGGTACCCTTTTCATTATAAATTAAAATATTGCCTCGCAATTGATTTACAACGAGATTGTCTCTTATAATACTCATTTATAAGTGAAAAATAAATGATAATTCTCGCCGAATTTTTTTCTTATCGTTGTATGGAGTACTTATTATATTCTCATGATTCTTTATGGAATTAAGTTGCAGGAATATTTAAAACACAACTTCGACATCAATTCCTTGTACATGCTTACACCAAACGACTTAGACAAATATTAACATGTTGGGTAAGCTAATGGATGCGCATTCATGCATTTAACCAATTTTATCAACTTTCACACGTAACAACCACGATTGATTTTAAGATGCCGCTTTGAGCGAACGGGATTTGGTGTTCGATTAAAGAGCTTCCTAATACGTACCACCCCCACTTAGAAACTTTGGATAATGGATGTCCGTATTCATCGCAAACGGTAGTCATTTTAGGCATAACGTGTTAAAGGGGACGAGTCCTTATCTTTCGTAACTATGTCAACGCTGCTTTGTGCATGTTTGACCGAGGTATAAAGTTGATTTGAACAGTTTTCAAGCACCCCATAATTGCTTGGTAGCGAATCTATCCAATCATATTTCGCTCATTTCAAAAAATATTCATAGAGACGAATACTGTAATACTCGCGTCTTTCATGGCTATTACTCGGTCGAGAAGAAGTGTAATCGGCCGAGTAGAAGTGTACTCGGTCAAGTGGGAAGGCACTCGGTCGAGTGGGGAGGCACTCGGTCAAGTTTAGTGAGTACTCGTCCGAGTATGAGTCTTGGTCATTTTAAGTCGACCCTACTCTTTTTCACTCGATCGAGTTTTGTGGTACTCGGTCGAGTTTGGCCTACTCGGCCGAGTAGATCAAGAAACCCGAGCGAGCGGAGGCGGATCTGCAGTTTCAAGATTTTTGTTTTTATTTCTTGGGGGAGGGGTTAAATAAGATAATACTCATTCTAATTATGTATTTTCCTATATTTCCTCATCTATCATCTCTCTAGCCATCTTACCGAACCTCTAATCATCTCTCATAAACTCAAATCCTCTCCTTAATCTTTCCTTTAGCAAATCTTGTTACAAGACCGTTCCAATATAAATCTATTTCGTTCCTCTTTTGTTAAGTATTCTATATCCTCTACCTTTTTTTTTTATCTTATATCATATTTTAAGTTAGATTTTGGGTAATTAAATTGATTATGTTGTTTAGTTTGATTCTAGAGTAAAAATTGGGGAAAATTGCTATCACCCTAGGTATTATGATTGTTAGCATAGAATTAGAAGGAAATTGATATATAATATAGATTATTGATTGTTAATAAGGAAGTTTGGAAAAGATTGATATAGATTATAGTTATTGACTAATTAGTGTAGGAATTGGAGAAAATTAGTAGTAATTATACTATTGTGTTATTGTAGGTGGAGATTGTTGTAGAAGAGGAGTTATATCTTCATCTTTCTCGTGCTTATCAATGATTCATATGCTTGGATCACCATTATTGATAATTCTTAGGATGATTTCATAGGAATAATCCATTCTATGGGCGACCTGCTTAAATTATTCCACCTTATCCCTTATTCCAATAATCCATCCTATACAACCTACCTTCCCATAGCAGCCTAAGGTAACCGGCAACTTGCTCAAAAGGTCAGACTTTTAAAAAAAATCTTAAAACTAATAAAACAATATTAAATTCAAAAATCAACAAAAAAAATGGATTAAAAGAGACCTTAATGCTTACCCTTTATACAAAAAAACAAACCAGTTCATCCCTTCTCCCTCCGTTAATCACTCCGCCGACGGTTCTTCCTCCGACCACCGCTCCTTTTGCAGTAACTCCATAGCGCTGACTCCCTCCTCTTACCACCATACCAACCCCCACACCTTCTCCCACACCTGCAACAAACTCCAAAAAAACAAGATCTCAAAAAGCAAAGTGGAGAAGGAGAACAATGACGGTGGTGGCGTGTTGGGTGGACAGAAAAGCGACGATGGTGGGTCGTGTGGTGGAGATCTGAAAAGAAAACGACGGTGGGTGGGACATGTGGGTCTCAGTGGCGATGGCGGCTGTGCAAGTGTGTGATATACGGATTCGCGATCCTTTCCAAACCGTGGCGCGCGGGGAACCACAGATGAAGAAACAAGGGACGAACGTAGAAATACGCATTTGTGGAGTCGCCACCAACTTTTGTGGGAAGTTGGAACCGTTCGAATACCCCATGCCAAATCAAGAAATAAAGCAATGACATGAACACTAAGAACTCGTTACCCTTAGCATTCTTTGTATAGAATGACTCTCGTGGATGCCGATGAACACGGATGTTCACAAAGATCTGGAGTACGGGGTGATGGTACGTATTAGAAAGTTCTTTAATCGAACACCTAATCCCGCCCTCCTCGATAGCGGCCTCTACTAATGATTAGGGAAACTCTTCTGTACTTGATATGTAGTCGTTTATGTGCATGCTATGCAACATCCACGTTTTAACCCAAGCATGTGAGCTTAGACTATGTCGGTTGAACATGTAGTTTAGCATTCAATTAGTTCAAATAGGATTTAAGACTCATTGCATGTGAAAGGCAAATAAATCATACAATACAATAATTAAATAAAACTATAAAAGAATTACAAAGATTACAACGAATTTAAGGATCTATGTCATAAATATGTCAAAAGAAAGGATTTAAAGAAAAGAAAGAATAAAAGTCTAAAGACGGATCAGATTAACAGCAATATTAGAATTAATAGTCGATTAAATACATAATTAAGGCTACGTCGGAGCGAATAAGGAAGTTCGGGGACATAATCCAACCCAGAACAGGCGCATCGTGTGATGCGTCCTCTGGAAGAGGCGCACCACTCTGTGCGTCTGTTCTTGAGTTGGGTTCTGGCTGTGAAGCCAGAATCACAATCAGTTAGTATTCGTTTCTGTATTTACGGTTATCATTGATCTACAAGTCGAATTGAAGTGATTTAAGTCATATTAATTACACTAGTTATATCAAAGACGAATCCTAGAGATTTGATATGGAATGGATCTAACCTCTAAAGACACGATTTGATCTAAAGGACGACAAAAACCCACTAATATTGAGTATTAGGGATTTAAGTCAAGACAAACTATCTAAATATGAAGTTAGATTAAAAGACGATTTATAACAAATAATAAAAAACTAATAAAGGTTTTGAAAAGATTTGAGCATGAATCCGACATGAATCTTACATGATACAAGATACAAAAATAAAAGATGGGATTATAACACCCTCAGACTTACATGTTGACGAAACGAGATTAACTAAGTGATAGCTCGACTCGAATGTAAATAAAGTGCCCTCGTAAGAGGATTAAAAATCGATTGAAAGATTAGTTAAATTGATTAAGTGTAGTGGTCAAATTGGTAGGTATATGCAAGAACGTGACGGGAACCCAGAAGGATCTGAGCTTACGTAGTCGATTGATCAAGCACGTAGATGTCAAAATGCTTAGAGCAAGGTCTAGAATGCAAAGAGAGAAAAGAGAAGGGGCGGAACACTCGCGCGCCTTGAAAGTGAGCACGAACCTCTCCTTTTTTAGGGAGAAATCCAAAGAGTTTTGGAATAACTCGAACACGGAAAGAAATCTAGAAAATATTCCGGAAATTGGCAAAACAGCCTGAGGAAGAGACGCAGCAGGCACTGTGACTCTTGGAAGAGGCGCAACGCCCGCTGCGTCATTTCCCAAGTAGTTTTCTACTTTGAAAGAATGATTTCCGCGTTTCTTTTATTTTATAGCAGTAGCTTTCGAATTCTTGATAAATAAAATACGGATATATTTTAGCAAGAAAGATAAGTTTTGAAATATTAAAATATCCGGAATATTCTCGAGCGTTCAGACACAGTTTTAAAAGACGGTTTATAGAAAATGAAGCGGTTTTTGACCCGGACTCCAAATAAACTCTAATGACTGTCAAAATGAATGTATCGTCACGTAGATGGCAACTAAGGGGTAGACACAAGTATTTGAGCTATCACTTGACGATAAACTTATGAACTGTCATAAATCGTTTCACATACCAAACATGCGACCTAATCATCATTGGGTGGTTGGCAGAAGGTGCACATTCGAGGTATATACAGAGCCCCCACTTTGACTAAGGCTTGGACAAGGCAAAAGTCAAAGTATAACCATCAGGTCAATCAAAGATTACAACCTGACGACTTTGGCGACGCGAGGCGGTTCAAGGGGTCTGAACCAAGGACATGTCATCGGGAACATTTTAAGGTCTGTGGACCATCAGGGAGAGTCGTTTAAAGTCTGTTAGACTACGTATGAAAGCTCGCCAGCCTTAAGAAGGAATCATACATGAGGCATCTTCTTATTGGGAACTAAGGTTGCAATGTGAGGCTCGTCAGCCGTCTGAAAGGCATACGTAATGAGGCTCGCCAGCCGCTGGGGATAAGGCGTGTAATGAGGCTCGCCAGCCGTTGGGGACAATATCATACATGAGAATCGGCTTGTCTCTGTCTTCAAGCGTAACTCTTGTTGGGGAAAATATGTTGAAACTCGACATACGAAAGATTCTGTCAGGATCGAATCATTCCGAGAATCTGCTCGGTTGTGGCGAACAAATATCTTGATGATAAAAGATGGGCCCACAGATTGTATATCCGGAAAAATGGGTCCCTGCTGAGATGACTTGACGCTTTTGAAGCTTGTTGAGGTACGAGTCTTGAAAAAGAACCAAATTATGAAAAACAGAAGTAGGAGAAAAGGCGCATAAGACTTGGGTCCACAAGTAACGAACTTGTAACCAACTTTCAAATTCAGGCGAAGCACTGCTGAGGAAAGGGCGTAGCAAGAGCTGGGACCTTTAAAAGAGGCGCAACTATTGCTGCGTTCCTTCCCAAGATTTTCCATGTCTGATAAAGACGCGATTAGACGGAGGTTCTACCATTCATTCGAAATCATAAAAACTTGAACAACTCTATCAAAACTCAACTAAACTTGCGGAAATCTTGATCAAATTATTCCATAAGTCATGTCAAATCGAGGTATGTGTTCCAATCTCGCTTTAAAAGCTAATATTTGATTGATTTTTATTTGAAAATTAGGGTTTCCTTCCCTAAATAACTCAAAAATTAAGGATTCTTGCTCCATTTGATTTGGATGATAGAAATTGACACTAGGAGTGAACAATTGGACTTGTTAGGAACATAGTGATGTACTTATTTTTCATTTTCGTCGAGTTTTGAACAAATGAGACGAATACTCACTGACTCGAAAACCGCTTTGAAAACCCCCTTTAGGTTGCTTATTTTGGATGAAACTTGGTGTTATGAAACCCTTATGTAATGGGTAAACTTGTTGTAGCATTAGATTTTTAGTTTGCAACGGTTTTTGCAGGACGCTTTTCTAGGGCATAATCGCTATTATAGCGAAATGCTGTCGAATTTTCGACTCAAATCCATAATTAGGCTTTGAATTTAGACTTGAGTTGACCCTTACCCTATGTGTGTAGTCGGGTTTTCAAAATAAGGGTCAAAGATGACCAGAAACGTCTTGAAAATGACTTGATATGTCTTAAAATGTGCTTGTCCTTGTTTGAAACCGCTGAGGATTATGCATGTAACATTCCTTCTACGTCAGGGATAGTTCCCATGAACATACACCCTGAGCCTTCTTTTTCCCTTGTGGGATAAGATACACCAGCCGAGGTGGTACAGGAGACTGGGGCGGCTGAGGATGAGGTTCCTAGGAGGATTACTACTGGACGAGGTGGACACCATTTGGCAGGCGCACCTGAGTGGGCTTAGAAATGGGATGATAGACATCTCATTTGTGCCGCAGAGAGCCAACTATCTTACAGGACGGCACAGAGCATGGTAAGCCTTTTTCATCTTCCATATCCGATTGCCACTTCTTTTGAAATATGCTAAATGACTTTCTTGATTCAAATTGTATGAAGCCGGGAACATGAGGTCCTTTTCGGCTACACGACCATGATGGAGGCGTATGAGAATTTGACCGAGGAGGAGAAGGCCCTCATTGGGGAAGGATCCTTCGGAGAGTTGGTCCGAGCTTGGAGGTCGATCAGGGCGATGAAGATTCAGGCTAACCTTTGCCTGATTCGGGCTTTCTTTGATCGTTACTGGGATACGACTTCAACCTTCCATATGCCTTTTGGGGAGGTCTGAGTCACCAGTAGCAATCGGGGAAGACCTCGATTCCAGCTAATTGTATTCCTTTATAGTGCCAAGGCTCAGCAAACCCATGAAAGTACTCTTAGCATCCTGCCCTAACGAAATATCCGTTTAGAGTAGGAAGATAAGGTTGCATCTGGATTTCTTTAATCTTAAGATTTTGAACTTGAGTAAGCATTTATAAGGATTTATCTTTCGTGGGTTTGTATCCCAATCCCAATGGTTTCTTTCCAAAGTTCCCTTCTTTGTAAGGTGCAAGGGTACTCTTCCTGGTAGGGTTTAAAGGCATCCCTGGGAAGTATCCCTGGGATTTAAGTATGTGGTTGACCACTAGGTTAGAGTATGGGTCGAAATATAGAGGTTCCAGCTCACTCTCTACGAGATTCACACTCTGAAATCCTCCAAGCTCATATACTGGATCCGTGATTACTTGATTGACGAACATTTTCTCTATCACAGCCTTGATAGGTGACTAAGTGATCCTCACTACTTTTCCGTCTAGAGGAATGTTGATCTTCTGGTGTAGGTTGGATGTTACGGCTTTAGAAGCGTGAATCCAGGGCCTTCCCAGGAGTATGTCAAAGGATCCTTCAATGTCCAGAATATGGAAATTAACCTTTCGCTCAATTGGCCTAGTGGCTATGGTGAGGTTGACTAACCTTACTACCTTACGGTGTGTCCTCTCGTATGCTCGAACACCTTGGTTGGTAGGAGTCCAATCCGATTCTTTCATGCCTAACTTACGTGATGTCTTCAGTGGTATGGCATTGACTGCGGAGCCATCATCTACCAAAGTCATTGGTACATTCTTCTTTAGGCATGTGATTGTGATATACAGAGCGAGGTTGTGACTAGCCCCAAAAGAAGGCAAGTCTTCATCTGATAAAGTAACTGGGTTTCTTAGTTTGACTGAATATTGGAAGACCAAGTTGACTACATTGTCAGGTGTAGAGTCGTGTGCTATATTTAGCCTTGCCAATGTTTGGAGTAGAGCCTGAGGATGGGGAAATGAACTTGCAACTAATTGACAGACTGAAAGATCAGCCTTTGTCTTCTGTAGTTGCTTTAGTAGATGGTCAGTAGATGTACCCTCGCTATCATTTGGGGTGACGACAGTGTGTTAGTAATTAGACCATTACTAGTAGGACTGTTCTAAGAGATATTCTGATAAGGGCGTCTTGACCGAGTAAGATAGTCTATATCTTGATCTTCCCTACTTTGAGTTTGAGAATGTTTTGTGAGGTACTCATCCTTATCGGCCTATATTCCGTTGACGGTATTGAGTTCTTTCAAGGTGATGATTTTAGCTTCTAAAGTGATGACTCGTTCAACCAGTTTGTCACATGTTGTGATCACCTCTTGCATTGTAGATTGTTAGGATAGGATTGGAGCTCGTGGTGCGCCTTTTTTGGGGTGTGGTGCCCGAAACGCGTAGGTATGTCACGATAGTTTCGAGCTCTGAAACCTGTCTACTCACATTTCTAGTCCATGCGATGAAGTCATTGATGGTAGGAGAAATGGTGGAGTACCTTCTTTCATTTTCGAGCATGTTAATTTCATCTTCAACTGGGGAGATGAGGTGTGAACAATCTAAGGTGGATTCTTCATCAGTGATCATTAGAACTCCAAGAGGATTCTTAGTGTTGTTGGGTTTGCCTCATGGGGTATGGGTAGACGACCATCCTCAATCATATCTTTAAGAACATGCTTCAATTTGAAGCATTTCTCTGTGTCATGCCCCTTGCCTCTATGATACTCACAGTAAGTGTTCTCATCCCAGAACTTACTCTTCTTTTCCGGATCAAGTGTAGGTCCTATAGGTTGTAGCTTGCCTTGTTGACTCAATCTTTTCAAGGCACTGAAGTATGTGTCGCCGATGTTTGTGAAGTTCCTTTGAAGGTTGTTCTTTCTAGGCGATTCAACAAGATTGACCTCAACGGTCTTATTAGTGGAGCCATATGAACGACTCATTGAGCCTTAATACCCGTGACCTACCGTTTTAGAGAAGAGTCCCTTTCGGATGTCGTCTTCGATTCTGGTCCCTAGCACAAATAAGTATATAAAGGACTTTATGTTTTGGTATCTTAGGTGGTTCTCATAAATGGGTCTTAGATTGTCCACGAACGTTTCCACAAGAGTGGCTTCATCTGCACGTTCGACCAGTTGTGTACTAGTATTCCTCCACCTACTTAGGAAATCGGTGAAACCTTCTTTCTCATTTTGAGTAAGGACCTCTAGAATACGCATGTTAACTTGAATCTCTGCATTGTCTGCGTATTGTTTGGTGAATTCAATTGCAGTAGCATCCCAAGTTACAATCTTCGTGTGATCTAGAGAATAGAATCATTGTTTGGGAATGGTGTCGAGAGAATAAGGAAAGATCCTTAGGAACATATCTAGTTTGATGCCTTTGATAGACATATAATCCTTGAAAACACGGATATGGTTCAAAGGGTTCTCATGCCCCATGTATTTTAGGATGCCAGTCATATTGAAGTTGGTTGGCAGCTGGGCATTCACAGCTTCATATTTGCGGTAATTCTCCCTATAGATGTCATCTCCCTTGAGATACATTAGTTGCTCTTCCAAGTATTGGAGTCGCTTTTCCGCTCCAGTAAGAACTGGTGGGATATCGACTTCTGGTTGTCCCACGATGAGTGGAATGTTATTGTGTACACTAGGGTCAGGAATGTCTGCGGGAAGCAGCCTAGTTTCTAGGACAACAATTCGACTCTCAATGGCATTGAGGCGAACATAGGCTTGGTCTTGACTTATTTGGAGATGAAGGAGCGCAGCTACGATTTGATCATTACCATTTGGCTCGGGTTAATGAACACTTGCTTGACTAGTTCCAGGAATCTTGAAAACTGAGCAAGAGACCGATGACAAATCAAAACACGATCGACCAATCTAGCACACTTACTTGAAAAGATTCGACTTGTGAAGTGGGAGTGTTCCACCGTGTTTAAGTGAGTTTTGAAAATGATTGGTTTGAAAATGTTTGTCCTAGACAACCGTAATGTGGTTATAGGAGTGTCTACTCGAAGTGGGGAAATGATTTTGACTAGACACTTGGACAGAGTTTCGACTTATTTTGCGCTACTTTAGGCCACCTTTGAAAATGTTTTACCGTTTTGAAAAGGATTTTGATTTTGAAAATTTTGTCATGGTTTACATACAAAGTGGTGATCATGTAGAGGTTATACACATTTAAACAGGCATAATAACGGCATGCTGAGTGCATTTAAAATGGTTTTGGCTTAAAGGATGGGTTGTCATACCAAGCAATCAAACCTAAGAATGGTGGAGAGGTCCGCGCCAAACATGAGTAAGGCTGGTTCCAAGTCCATTTCCTCAAGTAGTGAAAGCCCTTGGTGCTTACATGACTACACACCGTGGTATGGTTGACGCCAATCGTTATCCATCCTTAGTCCCAGATAAGAATTTGGACCGTGCGGACAAAATGATTGGTCGAAAGGGTAAGGTTAGGCCTAGGAAGGCCGAATAAAACGACCTAGGAAGGTCGAGTAATGAAAACCGACAACGGTCTCATACATACTATTCTCTAACCTTGTTCAAGTTTCACCCTGAGTACACGTAAGTGTATAAGCCCCAGCAGAGTCGCCAAACTATGATACACGGATTCACGATCATTTCTAAACCGTGGCGCGCAGGGAACCACGGATGGAGAAACGAGGGACGAGCGTAGAAAGGAGTGAGAGTCCAGGTTAAAGTTCAAGGAAGGTGTGATATACGGATTGGTGATTCTTGCCGAACTGTGGTTCACGGGGAACCACAGAGGGACGCACTTGGATAGACAAGCAATCTCGTGGATGCCAATGAACACGGATATTCACAGAGATCTGGAGTAAGGGGTGAGGGTACGTATTAGGAAGTTGTTTAATCGAACACCTAATTCCGCCCGCCTCGATAGCGGCCTCTATTAATGATTAGGGAAACTCTTCAGTACTCGATATGTAGTCGGTTATATGCATGCTATGCAACATCCACATTATAACCCTAACATGTGAGCTTAGACTATGTCGGTTGAACATGTAATTTAGCATTCAATTAGGTCAAATAGGATTTAAGATTCATTGCATGTGAAAGACAAATAAATCATACAATACAATGATTAAATAAAGCTATAAAAGAATTACAAAGATTACAACGAATTTAAGGATCTATGTCGGAGAGAATAAGGAAGTTCAGGGACAGAATCCAACCGAGAACAGGCGTAGCGTGTGATGCGTCCTCTGGAAGAGGCGCAACACTGTGTGCGTATGTTCTTGAGTTGGGTTATGGCTGTGAAGCTAGAATAGCAATCGGTTAGTACTCGTTTGTGTATTTACGGTTTATCATTGATCTACAAGTCGAATCGAAGTGATTTAAGTCGTATTAATTACACTAGTTATATCAAAGACGAATCCTAGAGATTTGATATGGAATGGATCTAACCTCTAAAGACACGATTTAATCTAAAGGACGACAAAAATCTACTAATATTGATTATTAGGGATCTAAGTCAAGATAAACTATCTAAATATGAAGTTACATTAAAAGACGATTTATAAGAAATAAAAAAAACTAATAATGGTTTTGAAAAGATTTGAGCATAAATCCGACATGAATCTTACATGATACAAGATACAAAAATAAAAGATGGGTTTATTACACCCTCAACGAAACGATATTAACCAAGTTGTATTTTAGTGATAGCTCGACACGAATGTAAATAAAGTGCCCTCGTAAGAGGATTAAAAATCGATTGAAAGATTAGTTAAATTGATTAAGTGTAGTGGTCAAATTGGTAGGTCTATTGTAACGCCCCAAAAACAGGCAGGTAGCTCAAAATAGCTCTTTATATTAATAATAGACAGCAGCGGAATTACAGGGCGTCACCGCCGTATTTTCCCTCCGAAAAATACAAGGCTTATACATTATAATTAATACACTTATAAAACTAAAACTAAAAACTCTATTTATTTAATTGAACATCCTATAAGTCTCGTCTTGTATATGGAGTTTCTCACTTTTGACCCTCCCTGATACTTGTACCTGAAAAATATATAAAAATAACGGGATCAGCCAACCACAGGCTGAGTATGACCCCGGTTGCCTCCACCGGCCTTATGTCATTTTCATTATTCATTAACATTCTCCTCATTAATATCACGTCAACAAGTAAAATAAATTACCCGAGTATAATAACTTACCATCATACAGTATTTCCTGCCAACGAGTCAGGTTTCCAATTATTATATCATTTCTTATTTTCATAAGAACACATATTCATATCACATTAGTGTCGGTCTACCATTACCGAACAAGAGAGACATTACGGAGATACACACTCCCTCAGGTCTTAGACCCACCTCCATGTACACAGGATAAGAACCTCAGGTCTAAGACCCACCTCGGCTATTGCCGGATAACAGAACCGTAGTTCACATGGAGCCGTGCCCCCTTCCGTGTACACAGGTTACAAAATAATGTCATCTCTATCCAATAATCGTATCCCGAATGCTACAATTGGCCAATTATGCAATATGACAACAGTACCAACATGACATCATGGCAAACATTATAACATCTAAGACGTTAATATAATATGCAACCGATAAAATAACAATAATATGAATTCGACAATTAAAATATTATAACAGTTAGTATAATGTCATCTCATTTTAATAGTAGATCATGTCTCTTATCTACTGTGCTTTATCTTATTTATTTCACTTTTTGTCCCTTCTTATTTCTTCTCCTATGTACATACTAGGAGTATATAATTAGGCTATTTAGCCCTACCTTTTCATTCTCATAAAATCATATGTATATTATTTTCTAAATTTGTTTTCATTATAGATAGTGAAATTATTCATTAAGTTGGGAGGAGGGCATAACCAGTTAACAGTAACACGTACTATTTGTTCCAAGTTATTCTAATTGTGTCTTTTACATCATTATACACGTGAGCAGCATAACGTCATTAATATAAACTTCTCAGTCCAATTGCTATAAACAATTTTAAACTCAATACGGATACTATCATTTTATTTCGGCTATAAGGGTTCAAAATTATATTAGCATTATAACGGTTCTAATACAAAACTTACGGTGACAATAATATGAGCAACTTCTTATACGTACTATCCTCCTATTCATTTACGTAATAAGACGATAAATAAATAATTATAACGACGAAGGATCCCGAAATCATACCTTATGGTAAAGATTGATACGGATACGTACAAATCGCTAGTTTAAGAAACACCCGGCTTAGTTGTTGAATAGTCACTAGTTCGCTACATCCCCGTCTTCTCCCAATCTCCCTTATATCATTTTTATTTCTTTTGGTTTTCCATTTAAGTATGTAGATTTTTTTTTTACGTAGTCTAGGTGTAGTGTACTAGTGTATAGGCAATTTCCTTAGTCACCCATGTGTTGTTACGTGGGCTTTGCATAATGATTTAAGTTTTTAGTTTTTTTTTCTTTTTCTTTTTGATAGTTATCTAATAAAATTTACGTCATAAGAAAATTAAACGGGTTACTTTTTATACTAGTCTTGACATATTTACTTTATACGAGTTTATTCTACAGCGTCTCGGATAGTCCTATTATTATATATATTTTCAAGTTTATTTTATTCGGGGTATTACATTCTACCCTCCTTAAAATAAGTTTCGTCCCGAAACTTGCAAATAGAAAATGGAAAGTTAAAACATCGTTCTCACAACTCAAGTAAGCTATAAGAATCCAATTTAACAAAAGTCTTTTGAGCACAGATATAAAATGAGTAAAAGTTTTATATAATGGAATACAAGAATTCCCGTCGCGAACAAGAATTCGAGCAATCCAAATCAAAAACGAATTTAAATCATACATTAGTATGTAGGCACTTAACTTGTTATTAGACGTCTCCAATAACAAGTCACCTGCCTGTTTTTGGGGGCGTTACATCTATCCAAGAACGTGACAGTAACCCAGAAGGATCTGAGCTTACATGGTTGATTGATCAAGCATGTAGATGTCAAAATGCTTAGAGCAAGGTCTAGAATGCAAAGAGAGAGAAGATAAGTGGCGTAACACTCGCGTGCCTTGAAAGTGAGCAGAACCTCTCCTTTTATAGCGAGAAATCCGAAAAGTTTTGGAATAACTCGAACACGGAAAGAAATCTAGAAAATATTCGGAAACAGGCAAAACAGCCTGGGGAAGAGGCGCAGCAGACACTGCGACTCTTGGAAGAGGCGCAGCGCCCGCTGCGTTATTTCCCAAGTAGTTTCCTACTTTGAAAGAAAGATTTCCGCGTTTCTTTTATTGAATATAGCGGTAGATTTTGAATTCTTTCTAAATAAATTACGTATATATTTTACCAATAAAGCTAAGTTTTGAAATATTAAAATATCCGGAATTTTCTCGAGCGTTCAGATACGGTTTTAAAAGACGGTTTATAGAAAATGAAGCGGTTTTTGACCCGGACTCCAAATAAACTCTAAGGACTGTCAAAACGACTGTATCGGCACGTAGATGACAACCAAGGGGTAGACACAAGTATTTGAGTTATCACTTGACGATAAACTTATGAACTGTCATAAATCGTTTCACATACCAAACGTGCGGCCCAATCATCATTGGGTGGTTGGCGGAAGGTGTAGATTCGAGGTATCTACAAAGTTTCAAGGAGGAGCAAAGGCGAGCGCGAGGAGTGGGTCGTCGTCGGTGGGCTGTTGGTCAGCAAAGAGAGGTGGATTGTCTTGCCTCAGCTCCGGGCAAGTCGAGAACGAGAGAAGGATGAACAAAGGAGGAGAAAAGGCAAGAGGTGATGGTGTCTGGTATGTTGTGACGGCAGCAGGAGGTGCGGTAGGGGTGTTGTTGCTGAGGAAGGAGTGTGGGTGAGTGAGGTAATGAATATTAAGGAAAAAATAAAGGAATTGATAATTCAAAATTAAGGGTTACGTAAAGATAGGGTTAAAAAGTTACTTTATACCACCGGTCAAAACTTAAGTGAGTTGGTTTTGGGAGGGTAGGGTGATAAGAGGGATTAGATTAGGATAACTTAAAGGTTGGAGTAGTTTAACAAGGGCACTAATAGGTTGAATTATTCCTATGAAACTAGGATTACTTAAATGATGAAGTAATTCTTATGATTGATTGCCATAATTGGTTGATGCTTATGCTTGGATTGATAAAAGGTAAGATTTCCTACCCAGTTGATGTGTACATGAGATTGATGTGTTGTGATATGATTTTTGCATGTTGATTGATGTTTGGGTGTGATGATGTGATTGTGTGATATTGGCATTTGGAGGTGGTTTTATATGGAGCGGTTGCGGAAAAATGACTTCATAGACTCTATGGGTCGCTACTCATAGTTCTCGTCATGGAGGAGACAATGTACATGGGGATGAATTGGGCCTGGGGTGACCTTCTGCGGTAGAGCCCATTGTGTCTACGACATGCCCTGGAAACGACGGTCTGCTTGTTGATGGCACCGTAATGGGTGGTTACAATGTGCTTGTTGATGGCATCGTCAGTGTGTTTCTTAATGGCACCAGATATGTGTGATGATTATATTGGGTTTGCATATGATGTTGGTTGTGTACATGTGAACTGACCGTTGTATGTTTTTAAACGTACCTTGATCCATACGATGTTACCGGCGTATAGTAAGTAGTTGTCTAGCAGGTGTTTGGTTGATGATGACTTCTTGTTGGCCTCTTTTTGTGGGCATGGACGCGAATGACTTATCGAGTCTTAGTGATAGTGGTTGACTCAGTAGGATACTTGTTGAGTCTTATTGTCGAGTTATATTTTGATTTGAGATTTGGATTGTATCCTTTGCCTTTTCACTTAATAAAATAACCTAATTATTTTGGGATTGACGACATGATATGTACTATCTCGAAAAACCGTGAGAGTGGCACTTTTGTTTACGTTGGCCGGGTAAATGGGTGTGTTACAAAGTGACCGATCTAAAGCGATTTGTTCTTCTACGAAAGGCATTTACGCACCTTCAAGCGTATTTTTTATACCGCCGTGCGCGATGCGGGTGGGCGATGCCCACAACTTGTCAAACCACTTCTCACTATTAACCGGTACTATGAATGGATCACCGCATATAATTATAAAAAAGATTTTGACACACATGAAACAAAAGTCGGCAACATGGTTGAGTAAGGACGATTAATACACCAATAAATCTCAACGTCACTATGTCTAAGATATTGCAATCAACAAAGTATCTCAATCAAGAATCAATTCAAACAATCTCGGGTAAGGTAATGGATATGAGGAACGCAAATCATACAACAAATGTGCTTGTCCTCACACGGCGCGTGCTACAAATCATTCGGCACCCAAAATCACGCATGCTACAAATCAAACGGAAAATCAAGTGGTACTATACTCACACGACAAACGTTCTTGACCACTCTCCCATACCATACATGTGCATACCACTCTTATAGTGGGCCCAGAAGGGGAGGCTCTCGGAGGCCGTCCAGGTACGACGGCTGTAACATTCCACCTACACATGAGCCTTTAACAAGACCTTCTTAAGTAAGGAGGAGTATTACCAACTCAGTGGCTAAGGTAGTACATATCCAATTATCAATCCCAAATGATGAAATTAATTTATTAAATGAAACAACAATTAAAATACAGTAATTAATCCAACTTACAAATCCAAATACGACTCAAATACGAAATGTATCATAACTCAATCACTACTGATAAAAAATCGACAAGTGATCCGCAATACGACAATACGACCCTCCACGTGTCCCCAACATATAATCATATATCATCATCACCTAAACCTGGTAATCTACTGCTAACCAATTGCCGGAAATGTCAAAAGCATCACAACAGAGTTCAAAACCATTTCAAGCATCACTATCGAATATACAATCAACATCAATCCTAATACAATACAATCATCACAAAAGCCGGTGCCATAAAAAAGCACATCGTAAACCACCAATCGCGGTGTCATAAACAAGCACACTGCAGTGTCAAGGTACTTTAATAGATACAATGGGACATACCACAGCAGCTGGCAGGTCCCTTCCAAACTAAGGTCCTTAATATGCACACTCTTCTATGTGGCGGGAGCCACAAAGAGCGTGCGGCCCCTAGAGTCATGAAGTCGATCTCCCGCAATCGCTCAATATAAACAACCACCACACACCATCACCACTCCAAACACCACAATCACAATGTCACAATCATATTATATCACAACAACAATCAATCATATCAATATTAGCCGAGTAGGGGAAACCTTACCTTATCGATTTCGAGACAAAGATGCAAAAGCTCGAATTTATCTTCTACAACGTCACCGCCTACACAATATACAATTACTACTAATTTTACCCTTATCAAATCTATCAGTTACAATGCTACCCATATCCCACAACTCTAAAGTGAATACTATTAGACAAAAGACTAATGATAGATTTGCTTAGCGACGATAGGATGCACATGAAATATCTAGAGCTAGCTACCAACGCATAATGCCCAAGAACGATTAAGGAGAGTTTAAGGGTTGAGAAATGGAGATTAGGTTTTGAAAATGAATTAGAAAGTGCGTAAGAGCTGATTAGGTTCTAAAATATAATTTCCCCAAAATTAGAAGTGAACCACGAAAATAAACACGAAACTCGGTCCACTCGGCCGAGTACTCAACCCACTCGACCGTGTTGGTGGTGAAGGAAGATAATGTTTGATTGTTGTTGATAATTAGTCAAGGTTAATACACAAGAATGAAATACTCCACCTAATTACGAGATATTGTTACCTAATTATAAGAAGAGTATCATTATGCAACACTAACACTAAAGGTAAGTAAATCAAAACTTATTTACATAATAATTTCTAACGCACCTCCATAGTCGAATCGCGAGGATTATAAACGTTGAGACTCTCACGAAACTTTTAAAAAGGAACAAAATGGTAAGGCCTTCAGTAAAAATATCCGCTAGTTGATAACGAGAGGGAACATGATGAACTCGAATGCCCTAAGGACAACATGTTCACGGACAAAATGAATGTACAACTCGGAGCTTGTTTGATACCATATAGTGTAACAACCCGAAAAGTGCCCAATTTTTCTAGTAAAAAAATATTTACTAACACTTTTCAGTACAACTTAAGTTTTTAAAATAGGAATTTTTGTTCGGAGTCGTATTTTGAAATTCCGCGTTCGTATTTGGAATTTTTGAGAGATTTCATGAAAAGACCGTTTTTGGTCGTCTTTGACTTTTCTTGACTTTTAAATCGTCTTTGACTTTTTCTTGACTTTTTAAAGTTGTCATTTACTTTTCTTGACTTTTAAAGTCGTCTTAAACTTTTCTGAACTTTTAAGTCATTTTTGACTTTTCCCGACTTTTTAGTCGATTTTGACTTTCGTTGACTTTTCCCGACTCGCTTTACAAGTTTTGAAGACCGAAATTTTATTTAAAAAAATTATATTTTTGATTTATTTTTATTTATATTTATTAGATTTATCATAATTTAATATAATTAATTTGAATTTTTATTTGGAATTTAAAGAATAACTTTTACGGTTTTTACCGAACGTCATTTAACTATTCCCGACGCATCGTAAAGCGCGCAACAAAATCGAAACTCGACTTTGGCATGAGTCACACGGATGTCATCGTTTCCACTCACGATTGGATATTTTAATTGATTCGATTAAAATAATACAAATATCTTAGATATTTGTTACTTTATCGATCCGTCAACGGAGATTACGCAAATCGAGCAAAAACAGACCCGGCAAGCACAAGACCACACGGCTCATTTTCCTCTCTAATAGACTTTGATATTTCATTACTTTTGATTATAATATCATAATATCTAGATATTATTTACTTTATCGATCAGTTAACGAGAATTACGCAAAACGCTCGAAATCAGACCCGACAATCACAATCCCACACGGCACACTTACCCACTCTTAAGCCTCATTATTTTTCATTACAATATCATAATATCTTGATATTAACTTTATCGTAAATTATATTTAATCATTTACCGTAAAATAATTATTAAACGCGAGTCAATTACGTAACAACAATTTCAAAACTCGACATCTTTATTTGGCCTATATCTACACGGCTCAAACCACTCTCCACTCACCAACAACTTTTCATTTTTACAACAACTCAAATAAAGATCAAAACATCACTTTATTTAATTGTTCTTCGTCGTTCATCAATCGTTCTTCATCGTTCTTGAGCAAAACCTTTATAAAATCTTCGTTTCTTAATTAAATCCATCCTAATTTATATTTCTAGACTCTCCTCTTCGCTCCTCATCTTCACGTACGGTTATATTTCAATTCAGTCAAGATCGTTTTCAACACTTTAATTATGGAAATTCATATTTTTAGTTCTAATAATGTTTTTCTTGTTATTTCTTATAGGGGAAGATTTTGAAGACGAGTTTGGAGACTCGTATATTTTGGGTGAAGATTAGTAGGAGGGTTTCTTATTATATATTTCTTATTATTATTTTGGTGCTAATTATTTTGGCTAGCTAAGGTAACAATTCCGTTTTACTCGACGAATTAATGTCACATGATCTTTAGTTTTGGCTCATGTTATAGTATTTATGATTTTAGTTAGTAACATAGCCTTTAGTTGTGTTTCTTTTGATTTTAGTTCATCTTTATTTTTGGTTCATATTTTTATGATTTATGGATTTTTAGTTAGTAATATGCTAAGGAGTGTTATTATTATGTTTTATGAATTTTGATGATTTTTACTAAGTTATGATTTTTATGTTGTTTTTATCATGTTGATGAAGTTTGATGATTTTTACTAAGTTATGATTTTTATGTTGTTTTTATCATGTTGATGAATTTTGATGATTTTTACTAAGTTATGATTTTTAGGTTGTTTTATCATGTTGATGAATTTTGATGATTTTTATTGAGTTATGATTTTTATTTATGTGTAGGAAATTTTAATAGGTTTAGTGTTCTTGAGGAATTTGAATGAATGATGTTTAATCATGATTTAGTATGAATGATTGTTAAAATGGGTAGTTTGATAATTAAAAACATGTTTGAATTAATTTGGGGTTGTTTGTGGGTGAACCGTGGTGGTTGTTGCTGAACCGGACCAAACCAGCCGGTCCAGGCCGGTCCAGACCGGTCTGGGTTGGTCCATGGTGGGTCCGGGTTTTGGTCTTTGGGTTGTGTCGATGTTTGATTGGTTGGTTGTTGTTTTGACGGGTTTTAAAAATGTTAAAGCATGCGGGAAATATTAGGAAACGGTTTTAATGAAAGTTGTAAAAAATCTGCCATTTTGAGCCAAAACAGGCCGTGGGCCCATCCAGGCCCATATTGGGTCCGGCCCATTTCAGCCCGTGGGTCCCACCTTGGGACTCGTGACGGTTTTTGAGTTATCGCCATTTTTATCGCGTTTTGTAATAATTAGCAAGCGAGAAATATTAATAAGTAAAATATTTAATTAAAAAGGTTTTTCATTAAATTATTATTTCTCACATGTTAGAAATTATAAGACGAGATCGTAGTTTAATTTAATCTTCTTTTAGTCAAACGGGTTTGGGTATGATATAATAATTCACATGTTAGAAGTTAATAAAATAAAATAACATGTAATGAATATGTTGATTTTATGTCGATGTGATAAAGACTCTGCTTCTAGCCGGTTTGATCCAACGGGTTTGGTCAAACTAAGATCTAGTCAGCCCCGATTTGACTGATGACCCGTCGCGGGACTCGGGTCGGGGATTTGTCTTCAAGTAAAGTTGTATTTAATTATGAATTAGCCTTAGTAGATATGAGGCGATATGATATTTGATTATTATTGATATGCAAATAGTCACATGATAGGAGGTTTTCCCGTGACTGTTTTATTTTATGGTTGGTGTCGTGTTGACTAAGTACCCATAGAGAATTATGAGAATATGGCGTCTTGACCATTCTAATTCTAAATGAGTAGCTTGGACCCCGACATTGATAGGCCCGTACTATCTTTAACGAGCATACGGAGTTTGCCGCTTGATAGCTTTTGTGTCCCGGGCTTGGGGGGCTTATCCCCAAGTCGGGGCATGGTTGCCTAATCCGTTTTGGGGTTGGAACCAGCTTAAGTACTAGCCATCTCTGCTTAGGGGGTCGCCTAGCAGAGTTTCTTGTGTACGGTTATGTCATGAGACGGGGAATGGAATAGCTGTTGTCGCTAGGTCTGATCAGTCTAGGACTAGGATGTTTTCCTACATTGTGGTATAGCCTCGAGTTACAGAAGTCGTCTATTGACTGTACTAGGAACTTATGCCTGTTTTTAGAAGTATTTGTCTTTCATGATATGTATGATTCTATGAGTTCTAGAAGGTGAGATGCAAGCCGGCTAGGGCTAGATTGATAGGTGTGGATTATAACGATTGTTAACTGATCACATTGATTACGTGTGATTTGGGTGTGAGTGTATCAGGGCTGTACATGGTAAACGCTTGACGCCAGCATTACCAGGTTACCTACCTCGAGTATATTTTTATTATCAGACACATGATCAAGCTTTCATATGATAGGTTATATGTTAGTTAACTATTTCATAACATGAAAAGCATATCATATGTGTTAAGGTTCTGTATTTTACATATACATTGCTTTTTATGTTATTTTCATGTTTCATAAACTAGATCATTTCGTGGCTGGGAGAACTCGGAGTTACTCCCCATGACTGTGGCTTCCGTGTTTATATTTAATGCGGTGCGAACAGGTGGGTTGCCAATATTTGGGGTACATGGACGAGCTAGCGAGCGAAGTATTTACCTTGGACTTATATTCGGTTCATAGTTTGTATATTATTGTACACACTTTTATTTCCGTATTTATACGGGAGATATGTCTCCCGTCTGGTATATTTCTTTTGTAGAATATTATTTACGTTTTGTAATGACCTTTTTATTTTATGACACCTTCGTTTTGTACTATCTTATTTCTTTTCTGTATTTAAATAATTTGTTCTTTACGAAATTTGTAGGGGTGTCCCACAGTCTTTATATAGGTGTGAGGGACCTTCAAGACCCCGATAAGGGATTCCAAATACCTTGTGGAGGAGGACCTAGAAGAAGATTGAAGACGCGAAAAGGTAACGGTGAACGGTTACTCGATATCAATACGTGTCTTATATGCTTTAGTTGATGTTTACTAAATGTCTAGTGACATTTATTAGGTACTTAATATAGTTTGATGTTAGTAAATGTATTGGAATTGGATGTGTAGCTATAGAATTTGTGTTGGTTAAATGATTGTTGATAGTTGTTAAGGATTGTTGATGATTGTTGATGATTATTGATGTTGAGTGATGAGTTTCGTGGGTATGTGCTCCCAGTCGGCCGACCAGCTGCCAGTCAGCTGACCGGCTGAAAGGGTGGCTGACATTTTTGATGTAATTTGGTATTATGTGAGTCCCAGCCGGCCGACCGGCTGCTGGTCAGCCGGCCAGCTGAGACACACCCCTATCTTTCCTCTTATTCTCAAATGGTATATGGTCCAGCCGGGTAGCCGGCAGCCGGTCCACTTGACCGGCTGAATCACCCTGTATTTTAAATGGTTTTCATTTGTTACTAAAGTGCCAGCCGGGTAGCCGGCGGCCGGTCCCATTGACCGGCTGGCACACGATGTAATTCTTCTTCATTTCTTTTCTTATACATTCAATTATAATAGTTTGTATGGTTCGTTTATCGTATAAATTTACGTAATAGCATTAAATATTCATGTTTAGAATATATGATATTCCATTCGCTTATATCACATGTTTTGTGACGGTTTTTGATGTGTCCGTCCCTCTTTGAGTCGGTTTTACATATGTTTTGAATTGAGCACTAATTGTTAAGTGCTGTGAACTCTCATTCCCCGGCTATACCTCCTCGCTCGTTAGACTGGAATGTTGGAACGAGGAGATATGTCCCAAATGCTTGTATGCATGTTTTAGTGGAGATATGACGACGTTGTTGGGAGGCGAACGCTTTGCGTTGATCGACCCGGCCGTCAAATGTCATATCTTTGCAAGGTGGTGTCATTGCATGTAGCGTACCGCTTGTTTATGATGCTTGTTCTCTTTCCGCCTCTTTCGTGTAGTAGTTGTGACCGAATTTGGGGTACTCGGCTTCTGTGTTTGACCGAGTCTTGGATGCGAAATATGTATCGCATGTCGAATCGGAACATGTTTATTCCGAGAGTCTGGCCAGGTTTAGACTAGGACCGTATTATTATCGTCGTCCTACCGGAGGAATTGAGTCTACATATACGAAATGTTAATCGTGTATGAGTTCAGGGAAATGTATTATCCGTGATGCGATTGATCATTACTTGCTATGTACATGGTGCTAGTAGGCGTGTCATTCACGTGAGAGATAATTTTACATATCGTGGTTTGGAGGATGTTTATATGGTGATTCTGTGTGACGTTGAGGAATGGCGTGGGTTATATGTCGAGCCTCTTCTCGTATCAAAGTATATGGCCGCTACGGTGAGATGCAAGCCTAGTGAGTATAATGGGTGCCTTAAAGGGTTGTGTTTCCCGAGATGTCTATAATCGAATGCTTACGTTTTTGACTTAATGCGCCTATATGATTTAGGTATATTGAAATGCCCTATTTATCCCTTCTCGTAATTCACAGGGTTATATTATATTATATATATATAATAATATATAGATATAGAGATATATATATATATATATATATATATAGATATATGCATGCTTCTACTTTGTATTACCGTTTAAGTATGTTATTTGTGATATGGCTGGGAGAACCCGGAGTTACTCCCCACTGACTGTGTCGTTCATTTTTTTCATGGATGAACAGGTTGCTTGGATGGATTTTTCTTGTCTTTTTGGGTTCGGGTGTGAGCTAGCAGGCGTTGGCCTCGACGATTCACCCCTAGACGTTTTCTTAGCTAGTTTTGCTAAAAAAAAACTTTGATATTTGATAACGTTTTGAGAGACTACGTCTCTTTGTAGTATATTATACTTTAGCTTGTAATTATTTGACATTCCTCATACTTTTCTTTTGGCATGTTAAAAGTTTCAAAAATATCGTATTTTCCGCTAAATAAATGGCATGCTTGTTATGTTTTATTTCCGCTATCGCGAGGGTTGTCACAGTTGGTATAAGAGCCTAAGACGCTCCCGACGCACACACGTGAACCCTAAACTTAAACTACTTGACCTTGAAATAATGAATGAGAGATGGGTAGACTTACGGACCTAAGGTGGTAGTCGTTGGTGTACTTGATGTTTGTTAGGTTCTAACTTGTTTGTTGATTGTGTTGAGTTATGTTACCCTTGTTTGTATCAACCATCTTGAGGTGGACCGTATGTTGGCAAGAAGAAGTAATCTTTGGCCGAAGATTGAAGATCGACGAGCCTATTTAAAGTGTACTTCTCCCTCATCGATGATCTCTCTTGCCTTTAGTATACCTTTTTCCCTTCCTTCTATCTAGGTGCTTCTTTCTCTTCCAACTTGTTTGCCTCTTGGAAATTACTCTTGATAGTTTCCTCTATCTTACCATTTGTACCCTCAACTTCCTCACGTGATCTTTTGTGGATACCATACCCGGTTGTTTGTGGTATATTATACTTGGTCGGAAGAATTTTGAACTTTGTGAGATATTAGTGTTTGTTAGAATGAACTTGGGATTTGAGTAAAATGGTGTAGATCTAAGTTCACCCTATAGTTGTGATTAGTTGTATCCATGAGGAAAGGGTGGTAAGATAAGTTTGATGATTTTAATGCTTAATGCTTGCCATGACTCATGTGTGAATAATTCATGGTATTTGATGGTGTGAGGTTGAATGAGTTGGCTAGGACTTCTTAACTCATTAGTGATTTAATCTTTTGAACTTAGGAGTTTAGTAATATTAGAGTGTCTTGAGGATCATACCTAAGTTGGAGATAGTTGTTCTAAGTGAGAATATTTGGATGATACCTTGAGTTGTGAAATGCCCTTGAGACTAAGTGACTTCTTGTGATTTTCTAGTGTGTACTTTTGGGTATATGCTTCGTGGAAGAATTCTTGGCTAAAATTCTTGGATTTAAAATTATGATCTTATATCATGGTATCGGAGACTTGGTTGAGGTAGTAAGTCGTCATGATAGATTAAACCATGTTACTTAAGGATTATGGACATGAGTGGAATCTGATTAGATGAACTATGACGGTGAGGCCTTAGGATGTTGATGATGACGTTTTGTTCGGTGTTTTACCTTGTGGGCCATAGGAGTTGAAAAGAGATTTGTATAAAGAATTCCTTGTTAGTCCTTCGGTTTTGAAACCTTTGAGAGTGTGTCAAATTTTGGAGTTAAGAGAATGTTACTGTGCTTGAGTTGCAATTCCGCAATTGGGAATCCGTGTTATATGAACAAATGGATGAATTGGGTTGTAGACGATTTATCGAATCCATGTGTACCTTACTTTGATGATTGTACGTGGTACGATGGTCCCTTATAAGAGACCTTTGTAGAGGAATAATTAAGTTGTTTTACTATCGTCCTGAGTTTGAAAGGAGAATTTTGTAGTTTAAACCTTATACCTTAACTCGTACCATTATCTGTTTCCATTTCCATCCTTGCAAGTTTTTGTAAAAATTGATCTTTAAGAGATCGCATGCTCATATTGAAAGTCCATAGACCTTAATTAGACTCCTCTAATTATTTACTAAATTACTTTTTAATTTAGTTTATAATGATCTATGTAACAAGCATGCAAATATAAAGACATTTATATAAAGGAAGAAATTTCCTCACATTGATATGGAAAATATAAGGGCACAAGAAGAACTCCTTCTTGTTGTTCTTGAGCTAATAATATGGATGATACAAATAATCCCCAAAGTAGAAGATCTCCTCTAAGTTGCACCAAGATTAACCCGAATAATCTACCCTTATTATTAACTAGATAATAAGATAGATATAATACTACTAATATTATGACTATATTACTACACTAGTAATACTTAGTAAATATTAGTATTTGAGAGTTTTTAGTGAGAAGAAGAGTTTTAGAGAGAAGTAAACAAATTGCACAAAATGAAGTAAGTATAAAATGAACACAAAATGCTCATAATATAGGCCATTTGGCCGGTTATTGTAGTCCAAATAATACTCTTATTTTGTTCAATTTGATCACATGCATTAGAGTGGAGTGTTGTAGAACAAGTGATGATTGTTTACTACTTGTTATGTCACTTTCATAAAGTAACTAAAGAGTAAAAATAAGAACAAAATCATCACCATGTAACTACTAGCCAACCGGCCACAATGGCCTTAGTTTGGTCCATTTTGATTTTTGATATTTGTCTTACAAATACTTATTGATCATATGGTTAATTATCTTGTATAATTAAGTGTTAATTTGATCATATAACAATTATATGACTCAATTAAATAAATAATATGTACTTAACATTTTAAGTAATATTTTACCATTATATCAATATATAATGGGTCCCACAATGCTTAGTTAATTTATTTTACAACTCCTTGTAAATATAATTAACTAATTACCTCTATCTCAAAACCTCAACTAATTTAGTAATTTAACGATTAATTACTAAGTTAAATCTTATTTAATCGTATTAAAATAAGATATAAATTTATTAGTCAATTATCGCATAATTGAAAAATAAGTTTAATCGAATTTGAGTTCTTAACTCAATTTCTAACAATTAACTCTCGTACATATCGAATATATGTAATGTACTAATTAACTGTATCGTATACAAATAATTAGTTACTATTTGGATTTCATCCTTTAGGTGTGACCGAAAGGGATCAGTTGATCACCGCCGTCAAACGACAATAACGTCAAACTCTAGTCAGCCAACCGTTATTGATTTACGTTAATCAACTGACTAATCATATATATAGTCAATAAATATCCCAATTATATTCCATAATAAGATTTATTATGTGGCGCACTATTGTGGAGGACACCTACTCCAACAATCTCCCACTTGTCTGACACAAGTGTGCGTCACCGATTCTCTTGTCTCTTTATCACATCTCCCACTCAACGCAAGGTGTCTTCCAGGTCGCACTTGCGATTGACAATATCTAGAGTGGTTTTCTCGATAGGGAGAGTAACTGTCTGACCGGAAAATCTACCATAGATCTCTTTCCGAGCGTGGCCACGCATTTACAGTAACTTCTCCTCGAGTGGCCTAAAGATGTTTTTACCCAACGTGGGTGGACAATTCCTGTTGATCCATCTACTCTGTATGATGCAGATCACCATGATCCAGAAGAAGTCCATCGGCCTCCTTTTACGGCACGACCTAGAACATCAACCAAAACCAATCGGAAACTGCACCGACTCAGATAGACGGTCGCCAGTCAAAAGAATCGACTTATAGGAATAAGATAGAAGACCCTGCCACGACCAGGCATCAAATAATTGATTTAAGGGTCTCTACATTGTCACTGTCCGACAGAGTGTCATACAGTCTGTCTATGTAAACGACCAGTCATCTCCATGACCCCATGGTGCTGAACCAACCATCGATCGACTTACAATCTAGTCATTTCGAGACGTCACCTCATTGAGTGACTAGGGACAAAATACTAAGTTCATCCTATTCACTTGAATAGGGTCCAACAATCTATTCGGATAAACAAAGTATTAAATTTAGTCAAACTAAATAAAAGAGTTTAAAATAAAACTCGAATAACGAATGCCATTATCATATATGAAATAATTAATACAACATTCAATTATTACATATTACATAATCTAAAGGAATTCTGGCACACGTCTCAATCCCATTGTGACGACATGACCATCATGCTTAGCCTTTGATAAAGGCTTGGTTAAAGGATCAGCAATGTTGTCATCTGTCCCAACCTTACAAATGTCAATTTCCTTTCTGTCCACGTAATCTCTAATTACATGATATTTCCTAAGTACATGTCTAGACTTGTTACTAGACTTGGGCTCTTTTGCCTGAAAAATAGCCCCACTGTTATCACAATAAATTGTGATAGGATCTTTGGCAGTGGGGACTACTGATAGTCCTTCCAAAAATTGCCGAATCCAACAGCTTCCTTTGCAGCTTCAGACGCTGCAAGGTACTCTGCTTCTGTTGTAGAATCCGCTTGTAACGCTTTGCTTGAAACTCTTCCAGCAAACAACTCCTCCATTCATCATATAAACGTAGCCGGATTGGGATTTCATATCATCCCTATCTGTTTGGAAACTGGCATCTGTGTAACCCTTTACACGTAACTCAGTCTCGCCTCCAAACACTAAGAACGAATCCTTGGTCCTTCTTAAGTACTTAAGGATGTTCTTTACGGCTATCCAGTGACTCTCACCTGGATTTGCTTGGTAACGACTTGTCATGCTCAAAGCATATGCAACGTCGGGACGAGTGCACATCATAGCATACTGATTGATCCAACAGCTGATGTGTAAAGGGATCAACTTCATGCGTTCAATCTCCTCTCCTCGGGTTCGTAGGGCACTCTGCTTGCTCAAAGTGATCCCACTTCCCATAGGAAGAAAGCCTCTCTTAGAGTCTTTCATGTTGAAACGATCAAGAATCTTATCAATATAAGTTTCTTGACTTAATGCTAGTATCCTTTTAGATCTATCCCTATAGATCCGGATACCTAAAATGCGCTGGGCCTCTCCTAAGTCTTTCATTTGGAAATGTATCCCTAGCCACTCCTTCACAGAAGTGAGCATTGGAATATCATTCCCAATGAGTAGTATGTCATCTACATACAAGACTAGAAACGTTACTTTACTCCCACTAAACTTCATGTATAAACACGGTTCCTCGACACTTCGAGTGAAACCATTTTGTTTAATTACATGATCGAAACGATGATTCCAACTCCTGGATGCTTGCTTAAGACCATAGATGGATCTCTTAAGTTTGCATACCTTCTTAGGGTTTGATGGATCCACAGAACCTTCAGGTTGTGTCATGTACACTTCCTCTTCTAGAATCCCATTCAAGAAGGCGGTTTTGACATCCATTTGCCAAATCTCATAATTATGAAATGCGGCAACCGCTAATATAATCCTTATGGATCGAAGCATGGCGACTGGGGCGAAGGTTTCGTCATAGTGAAGACCATGAACTTGGGTGAAACCTTTTGCCACCAATCTAGCTTTGTAAACATCATTATGTTTGTCTATGCCACTTTTGATCAATTATGGATCCATTACATACACTGAAGAGGTCCGTACCTCTTAGGTAAATCAACCAATCCCATACTTGATTGGTCGTCATAGAATTCCATTTCGGTGCATGGCTTCCTAGCCATAGCTTTTAGCGGGACTATATGGGCAGCTTTGTAGGTAGTAGGTTCGTCACTTTCAAATAGTAACACATTATAGTCATCCCCTTCCTCTATAATACCAAGGTATCTATCAGGTGGATGACTAATTATGCTTGACCTCCTAGGTTCCGAAGGAATAATGACCGTACTAGACGAAGAGGGAACGTTTTCCTCGTTGTCGTCCTTTTCGGTTTGTGGCTCTTGGACTTCATCAAGTTCAAATTTTCTCCCACTCTGTCTTTTAGAAATAAAATCATTTTCTAAAAAGACTGCATCACGAGACAAAAACACTTTGTCCTCGTGTTTATTGTAGAAGTAATAAGCACGTGATTCCTTTGGATATCCTACAAAAAGACATTTGTCAGATTTGGGTGCGAGTTTATCGTCAGACTTATTCTTAACAAAAGCCTTGCATCCCCAAATTCTCATAAATGACAAATAAGGAACTTTTCCTGTTCATATCTCATATGGAGTCTTGTTTGCCGCTTTAGTCGGGCTTCGATTTAGTGAAAATATTGCAGATAAGATAGCAAAACCCTAAAAATAATCAGGAAGCTCTGTTAGACTCATCATTGATCGAACCATATCTAATAAAGTTCGATTTCTCCTTTCAGATACACCGTTATTGATGTCGTTCCCAGGAGGAGTCCATTGTGATACTATACCACAATCTTTCAGGTTGTGAATCAAATTCTGGTCAAGTATCACACACAACGATCGGATCGAGGGTTTTATAATCTTTTTATTCATTGGTTTTCTACTCATTTTGAAAATTCTTGGAATTTTTCCAAAAGCATCACTTGTATGACTCATCAAGTAGACATATCATATCTACTTAAGGTCGTCGGTTTAAAATGAAGGAAGTAGTGTTAACCACCCACTAGCTCGGATAGTCATTGGACCAGAATACATCCGTATGTCTAAAGTCTAATACTTCACTTTGCTCGTGTCCCTTTTCCCGTAAAAGGAGAACGGAGTCTCTTGCCTAGAAGACAAGATTCGCATTACGCCATTTAAGATTGTGAATCAAATGGTTTGAGACTTAGGATGAAAACTAGTCACTTTATTGCGTCGTTAGTATATGTCCCTAAAAGACAATGCCAAAGGTATGATTGATTAGGTTCACCTGTTTTGAGCTTCTTGTTTTCTACATGATAGACCTCTTTTGCAATATCTAGAACATAAATACCTCCAATAGAAATGGCCTCGCCATAAACCATTTCATTAAAAGCAAACGTACAACAGTTGTTCTTAATACAAAATGAAAAACCTTCCATGTCTAACACGGAAATGGAGATAATGTTCTTGGTAAGAGTTGGAACATAATAGCAATTATTTAAATACAACTCTAAACCATTAGGCAAAAGAAGAACGTAGGTGCCCACGGAAAACTGCGGCTACCTTAGCTCCATTTCCCATGCGCAGGTCCACGTCACCCTTGGCTAGTGCTTGCGCGTCCCTCAGCCCCTGTACATGATTACAAAGGTGAGAACCACAACCAGTATCAAATACCCAAGAAGATGTACTAGCAAAGTTAATATCTATCATATAGAGTGATGAAAGAATTTTACCTGACGTTGTCACACAACCGTCTTTCTTATCTTTCAAGTATTTGGGGCAATTGCGTTTCCAATGCCCTTTGCCATTACAATAATAGCAATCCGCCTCCGCGTGTTTGTTGACCTTGGGCGTGGCCTTATAAAAGACCTTGCCCTTTCCCTTGCCGGATTTCTTGAAAAGAGTCTTACCCTTTCCCTTGTCCTTCCTCACCCCAAGGTTCATGTTCTTCATTTTCATGGAAAAAACATCCTTGGGTTCACTCCCACTAGCCTCCATGTCCCTCTCCGCTTGGGTGAGGAGTGCATGGAGTTCATGGAAACTCTTGTCCATGCCATTCATGTTATAGTTCACCCTAAATTGGGTGAACTTAGGTGAGAGTGAATGAAGGATCTTACCCACCACCAAATTCTTCGGAATTGTGCACCCTAGACGCTCTAAGGTGTCTGCGTGCTCAACCATTTTGAGCACGTGTGGGCCAACTTTTTGGCCCCTTTGAAGCTTAGTGTCAAAGAATTTCGTAATCGCCTCATATTGGAGAATTTGAGGGGCTTGCGAAAACATCGAAGTGATCCTCGTGAATATCGCATATGCATTGAGAGAAATCAATTGGAGTTTGAGTTTGGGTGAGATTGACCAATTCAAGACATTCTTGACGTCATTAGCAACCTTCAAATAAAGGTCATATTCGGCCCGAACCACCGCGGACGATCTTGGCGCGGGTTCGGTGGGGGGCTCTTCGACCAAGTAGCGAAGCACGTTATCGGATAACGCGGCGCTCTTGATCTTTGACTCCCATTCAACAAAGTTACTTCCGTCATCCTTTAGGACACACTTGTCCATGACGGATCTCAACCATGAGTCCTTACCCAAGGTTGCAACGTTTGATGATGTCGACATTATGCGAATATGGTAACTACAACAAAAAGAAATATATAAACATTCATTGTTAATTTACTTGAAAAACATTTAAACAAGTTTAGCATTCATATAATGGACCACTCACCTAAATTATATAAATGATTCCAAGACCACTCTTTAAATAAAAAAATAGGCATCGATGGCTATTTTATCTAAGAAATAGGTAAGTAATATTGCCTAATTTCCCCTAGAAATCTTGGTTGACGGATTTCAACTAAATCCATCTCCTAGACCAATAAGCTTATTCATTGAGTACAATCCCAATTTTGCTTGTGATCGTCCGCCCTACTTACTGAGGAAAAAGGGACCACGATGCGTGGTAGCATAATGAACACGGGATATAGGTTGTTATAATTGGTAAGGCTAATCTCAATTTTTAAAATATGTGAGAGATCTTGTCAATTTAGTTATAAATTCCCTATAAGTGAACTATGTCGGCGAATTGTGAATAACGTTGAATTGACAATAACGGAAAATAATATGCATGTGTGACGATTTTGGCATGAGCGGAAATAAAGCAAGCAACCAAGCAACAATAAAATCCTAGTATGGCCACCTAGCGAATCAAAATTAACTAGATAGTTACAAATTCGGAAACCAACTCCTTGGTCCCTTGCCTCTTCACTTGGAACACCTTCCAAAATGGCACCGTCTTGAGGGAGTCACCAGTCTTCATAAAAATAATTACAAATATACAAATATACAAATTCCTATTATAAATTTATTCTATAAAATAAAATTATTAAATTATACAAACCGGCGATACGAGATCGCAATAAAATTACAACCAAACCGTTATTCCCTTACATTACGGGTAATAACGATTAAAAATAACGAGGCCATACTAGGTACAAAATTTGCATAAATTATTAAATAAATGACATTCATTCATTCAACCATAAATTAAATAAATTGCTGCAAAAATTCATGCCAAAATCGTCCTAGATTCAATTCATGCTCATTGTAGCTCGATTTTTTTCGGGATTTATTGATTTTTAACCATTAAAAATCACTATCAACATTTAAATCGCATTTAAATTCAAACTAATTAA